>JAQSNX010006137.1:0-41446 GCA_029532605.1 Oreochromis grahami | reverse complement strand
ATGTGTCTCTTCCTAGGGGCCATAAATACCATCTCCCCTCCAGACCACAGTTATCAAGTTACAAATCTACTTCTAAGCTCACGACACAATCAGGCCTTTATTATATTGAGGGCAGTGTCAGTGTCTCTACAATAATTCTACATTCTATCTTAACACATTTCTAAAGTCTAAAGCAAACTAAACATTCCTACATGTCTAAACTCTAAAATTAGCTAAACATTTCTACAAGGGCTACTAAAACATGTTTTATCATGTGTTTGTGACATCATGCTGACATCAGCCTGATGACATCATCAGGTTTTATAGGTCATGTGCTGATGTCAGCAGTGTTAATATGTACATCTAGTGCAGTATATTAATCTTGTGTCAGTGTGAAGTCACATAATGTTGCACTGAAAAAATAAGATTTTATAAAGCCCAAACAAAGAAAGTGTTCATGTCCTCCTAATATATTGTTTTAATGTTTGGAGATGGAAGGTAAAGCTTTGTCCTCATTCACGTGACCCTGACCTTTGACCTTTGTATTTATTATCTTTACCCATATGATTGGAGCAGAACTGGAAATCTTTGGCTTCTATAATCTGTAAAAAAAAAAAAAAAACAGCTTTGAAATTCTCATGAGTTGTTGCAAAAGAAAAATTACCATCATAATCCAGCTACCCCTTCGGCGCCAGCTGTGGGCTCAAGGCTGGAGCCGAACAAAAACTCCTTGATAACGGCTGTGTTGAGACTGTTCCTCCCATTCCATGCAAGGCCACCTGGGTTGGCTGGAAGACTGTTTACTTAGCCTGGCAGGGCGAAGGACAGTCTCAGCTGAACTCTGGACACACACACACATACATATACTGATACTGATAAGCACTCACCCTCCCTACTGCGGATCCAACGCCACCTCCAACGCTTACCTCCCCTCCGATGTGGACATCAGGTCAGCTGGAGGCGCAGTCGAAGATCAGTACACACTGGAACACTTTCCCATGTTGCTTGTGATATGGTGTGTTGATATCTGTCATGATCCTGGGCCATGTTGGCCCAGCATTCTTGGTTCTCTTGTATTTTTGGTATGTTGTTCTGTGTTTAGGCCATGGTTCCTGCCCTGTTACATTGTTCCTTATGTGTTTTCCCCCTTGTGGCTCTTACCCCCTGTGTGCCCCTCTGTGTATCTGAGCCCTCGTCTCTCCTTGTGTTTTATTCCATGTTTTCCCCAGCCCGTTATGTCTGTGCTCTCCCCGTGCTCTCTCTCCTCCTGTCTGAACCTCTGTGCACTTCCTGTTTTGCTTTGACAGTCCCTCGTCAGCATCCGTCGTGTTGTGTTCACTCCTGCCCTGTCTCGTTATGATTTTCGGTGTCACCTGTGTTCCCCGTGTGCTCCCACTCCCCTCGTTAACCCTCTGTGTATTTATGTCTGCGTCTCCCTCAGTTCTGTGTCGCGGAGGCGAGGAAGAAGAAGCTTGTCGTGTGGTCGCGGCGATTGTGGTCGGAAGGAGGTGGAGGTGACTGAGTTAACTGGCGTGATTTGTCTTTTGGTGGTTTGGTGTGTGAGTGAGGTAAGTAGGGGAGTCGGCCGAAGGCCTGTACAGGTCCGGTAACGGTCTCCTGCAGACTTCTTCTCATAGACCAGGGTTGGCGCCCGATGGAGAGCGGGAGGAGTGAGTGGAATAGTATGGATGGTAGTGAAAAGGAAGAGATTGGCGGTCAGGATGATGAGAATGAGTGGGAAAAAGTGGGAAAGGGGGGGAAGAGGCGCAGGGCTAGTGAAAGGAAGAGGAAAAAGAGAAATGAGGGTAGTACGGAAGGGACTGACAGTGAAGGTAATGAAGAAGGACCGAATCAGAGTATGAATGTCATTGTCAGGTTTGAGGAAGAGGGTGTGAAGAAAATAGATCCACTTAAGCTGACAAGAGCACTTAAGGCACAAGTTGGGGAAATCAAGTATGCTAAGATCCTCAGAGATGGAAATTTACTGGTGGGTTGTAACACAGAAGTGCAGGTGGTAAGAGCAAGGAAACTTGTGGGGGTGTGCAAAGTCAAAGTGAAGACTACTGCAAGAGTAGGGGAAGGAGCACTAGGGGAAATAAAGGAGTTATTGTGGGTGTGCCGTTGAATGTAACTATGAAAGACCTGATGGAGAATTTGAAACTGAGAAATGGGGAAGTTAAAGGAGCAAGGAGAATGACGAGAGGTCCGGAGAAAAGTAGAAACGGAAACTGTGGTGGTGGAATTCGACACGAAAGAGGTACCAAAAGAGGTCTTCTTTGGATTAATAAGATTCAGTGTGAGGGAGTTTGTGCCTAAACCAATGAGGTGTTTCAATTGCCAAGAATTTGAACATATTGCTAAAGTGTGTAAAGGGAAGAGGAGATCTGCTCGATGTTCTGGTGATCATGAATATGGGAAGTGTGGTGTGGGAGTAAAACCTAAATGCTGTAATTGTGGAGGGGAGCACAGTGTTGCTTTTTGGGGGTGTGAAGTGTTGAGGCAGCAGACAGTCGTTCAAAAGACCAGGGTAATGGAGAGAGTGACATATGCAGAGGCATGTAAAATGGTGGAGCAAGAGAGACAGATTGGGAAACACGGGGTAGAGGAGAAACAAGTAATGGAGAAGGTTATGGCAATGGTTGAAAGGAAAATAGAAGAAGAGAAGAAGAAGATGGTGACATTCGTTGCGGGGGTAATAAATGCAACTTCAGATGTGAAGTCCAAGACAGAGAGGATCCAGATTATTGTGAAGGCAGCATGTCATAGTTTAGATATGAAGAATATCAGGTGGGAGGATATAAGAGGTGAGCTAATTAGTCAGGCAAGTCAAGAGGGATAATGTGGTGGTTAGTTCTTGTAACCATATTACTCTTACAGTGGAATGCCAGGAGTCTCTTGTCAAATGGTCAAGATTTTAAGCAGTTTATATACGAACAGACAGTAAAACCTGACCTAATTTGTATTCAGGAAACATGGTTGAAGCCTTTTTTGGATTTTAGAGTGTATGGGTATATTGCTGTTAGATATGATAGGGAAGAAGGGACTGGTGGTGGGTGTCTTACGTTGATTAAGGAAGGTATTCCGTACAAGATAGGTGACAGGGAAGGGGATTTGGAGTATGTCGTGATACAGGTTTGGATGGGAGGGAAGGTGATTATGGTTGTTAATTTTTATAATCCTTGTAAAAAGTTAGAGTTAAATAAGCTGGAGGAACTGGACATGAAAGGAAATATTATATGGTGTGGGGATTTTAATGCTCACCATTTGTTATGGGGGAGTGACAAAACAGACTACAATGGGGGAGTGTTAGAGGAATTTCTGGACAGTAAAAATCTTGTGTGTTTGAATGATGGGAGGAAGACAGGAATTGATATTAGCTCTGGTAAGGAATCCGTATTAGACTTGACTTTTGCTTCTAGTTCTTTGGCGCCATTATGTGAATGGCGAGTAAACAATAAGTCGTTTGGTAGTGATCATTATCTGGTTGTGAGTAAAATAAGGTTTGGTCACATGCAGGTACCTGAAACGTTAGGGGGAAGTGGGTGTTTGGGAAGGCGAATTGGGGGAAGTTTAGTAGGGTTTGTGAGAGGAAGCTTTTACAAGTTCAAAATCATTTGAGTGTCGAAGATATGACTCACAAAATCAGTCAATGTATTCTAAGCGCTGCTGAGGAGGCTATTCCAAAGACAACAGGGAGAGTTAGAAGGAGAGCAGTCCCATGGTGGAATGATGAATGTCAGTTAGTAGTTAGAGAACGAAATAGAGCATTTAAGTTGGTCAAACGGTCTCATAATTTTCAACACTTAATTGACTACAAAAAAGCACAAGCAAGAGTCAGAAGTACAATAAGAACTAAGAGAACGTACTGGAGAGATTTCTGTAGTACACTTGGTAGTAATACTCAAATAGGGGAAGTGTGGGGAATGATTAGGAAAATGGGGGGAGACAGAAGAGACTGGAGTTATCCAATTCTTGAAAAGAATAATCGAGTAGCTGTTACTGATGGGGAAAAAGTTGATTTCTTGGCAAGTACTTTTGTTGATGTACATAGTGGGAGAAATTTATCAGAGGAAAGTAAACGAGGAAGAGAGGCAACTAAAGAAAGACATCTTGACGTTTTAGGGAGGAAGGAAAGTACTGCAGATGTAATGGGTTGTCCCTTTTCTATTGGAGAACTGAAAAGAGCTCTGGGCAGAACTAGGAACAGTGCTCCAGGGAAGGATGAGATATGTTATGTTATGCTGAAACATCTCAGTGATGAAGCATTAAATAAATTGCTGCTGTTGTTTAATAAGGTGTGGACAGTAGGGCGTCTCCCACGTCGGTGGAAAGAAGCGCTGATTGTACCAATAAAGAAACCAGGGAAAGACCATAGCGACCCTGGAAATTATAGGCCCATTGCTCTGACTTCCAATATGTGTAAACTAATGGAACGGATGGTGAATGAGAGAGTGGTTCACTTTTTAGAGTCAAGACATGTCTTAGTACCCTATCAGAGTGGTTTTCGTAGAGGAAGAGGGACGATGGATCCTGTCTTATGTCTGGAAGATGATATCAGGAAGGCGCAAGTTAATAAAGAGGTGGTAGTTGCTGTCTTCTTTGATGTAGAAAAGGCATATGATATGCTTTGGAGAGACGGTCTACTGATTAAGCTACATGAAGCAGGGGTAGGAGGCAGTATGTTTAATTGGGTGTTAGACTTTTTATGTGACAGAACAATTCAAGTTAAAATAGGGTCGCATGTTTCTGAGCCGTGTGTGATAGAAAATGGAACTCCTCAGGGCAGTGTAGTTAGTCCAACAGTTTTCTCACTTATGATCAATGATATTTTTAAAGATGTGTCTGGTAGTTACGGTAAATCACTTTTTGCTGACGATGGAGCATTATGGGTGAGGGGGAAGAATGTTGACCATCTCGTCCGGAAACTTCAAGAGGGGATAGGTAAAGTAGAAAAGTGGGGTGTAGAATGGGGTTTTAAATTTTCTGTTGAGAAAACTAAAGTAATGTTTTTCACAAATAAGAAAATTGGGGGGAATAAACTGTTATACTTGTATGGGAAAGAGTTAGAAAGGGTGGATTGTTTTTGTTTTTTGGGTGTGGTTTTTGACAAGAGATTAACTTGGAAACATCACATAGAGCACGTTGTGGGGAAAAGTAAAAAGGTTCTTAATATTTTGAGGTGTTTAGCGGGACTGACATGGGGTGCTAATTTTGCTGCACTTAAGAGTATTTATCTCACGATGATTCGATCAAGATTGGATTATGGGTGTGTGGTATATGGATCAGCGGCTAAGACTTCCTTGAAGAAGCTGGATGTAATTCAAGCTCGAGCACTGAGACTTTGCTTGGGGGCAGTAAAAACAACACCAATATGTGCTCTACAAGTGGAATCGGGAGAAATGCCGCTGTATATTAGAAGGCAACAGCTGTTGGTTAATTATTGGATAAATTTGAAAGGTCATGACGGAAACCATCCTGTTAAGAAAGTGTTAGGGACTTGTTGGGAAAGGGGAAAGGTTTTTTTAAAAATAGTTTTGGGTGGGTTGGGGATGATAGAGCAAGGACTTTTAAAGTGTATGATAAAGACTTCAATCAGACAGTGGTGTGGCCTTTACGACCCATATGGACATTGAAATATATTGACGTAGACAGATCATTAACGGACACTAAAAAGAGGAAAGTGACCACGGATATTTGTCAGAAATTCTATAACAGAGTGGACAGCAAATACAGTGACTTTTTACAGGTGTATACAGATGGGTCAAAAGACCCTAAGACTGAAGCAACTAGTGTAGCAGTGGTAATTCCGGAGTTAAATATCAAGATTGCAAGAAGAACATCAACTTGTCTGGGTGTATATGCAGTTGAGTTGTATGCCATACTGCTGGCTCTAGAATGGCTGGAAGACAGCAAAGTCTCCAAAGTCCTGATATGCAGTGATTCATTGTCCGCATTATTAAGTATTGAACAAGGATACACAACTACCCATCAGCAAATTCTGTATGACATTCTTTTTGCTCATTATAGACTGTCTGACCAAAGTAAACATGTGGTAATAATGTGGACTCCGGCTCATGTGGGTATTTTGGGTAACGAAGCGCAGATAGGTTGGCCAAAGCAGCTGTTAAAGAGTCGACATAGATGTAAAGTTACCATTGTCAAAATCTGAAGGGAAAAGTGTAGTTTGGACAGAAAGTAAGAACTTCTGGCAAATGGCATGGGATAATGAAACAAAAGGGAGACATTTATATAGGGTGCAAAAAACAATAGAAGCTGAGAGGAGTAGCGGGTTAAAGAGACAAGAGGAGGTTGTTATCAGTAGAATACGAACGGGCCACTGCTTTTTAAATGGTACTCTTTTTAGGATAGGTAAACATCCGACTGGGTTGTGTGATGTGTGCACTGATATGGAGACGGTAGAGCATGTACTCCTTAGTTGTAGGAAGTATGCAAGTCACAGGAGGGTGATGTGGGGTGAAATGAGTGGTGGAAGGGAACTTGCGTTTGAACAAGTGGTTAATAAGTTAAGTCATGGTGAAGGGAAAGTGGTGGTTTTTCGTTTTTTGAGAAGTACTGGTCTCATCAAGAGGATTTGAGGATTCAGGAGTGATGGAAGATTAACAGCCAGGAGATGGCAGTAATGCAACAGTTTTGGATGCAAGCTGCCGTTAAACTTGACTGAAGAAGAAGAAGAAGTTCTGTGTCGCGTTCTCCCTCATACATGGCCGTGTGTTTCCCCGTGCAATATGTTTAGTTTCCAGTTTAGTTTGTATGGTCTTCCTGTCCAGCAATAAAGCTGCGTTTTGAGTTCATTCCTGCCTCCGCGAGCTTGCGTTTGGGTCCACTCCCTGCCTGCCACACAGCCGGTCCATGACAGAAGAACGCGACCACGACATGGACCCAGCAGCTCACAATCCCTCCGCTGAACTCCGCGAGGATTTAATTTACACGGTGGAGTATCACTGTCAGGAGTGGGTAGCGCTGCCAGGGGACATCACATTGGACATTCTGCTCGAGCATTCAGCTCCCAGGCTTTCTGACGTTGCACCCTCTGTGAGTAAGACTGTGCTTCCCTCCGGACTTTGATAAACCTGAATCTGTAGATTGGGACTCAGCAGACTTAAAGTGCCAGGGTTCTAAGGCAGTTAACTCTGTAGCATCTGTTTCTGTGCCTGTTGTTCCTCTGAGTAAATCCAGTGTTAATGAGCGAGCAAGTGATACTTCTGTTCTGCCTAAACCTGGTAATATAGAGACAATTAGCCATGCAGCTACTCATAGCGGCTGTCTTACCTGTTCACCTGCTCTGTCACCAGAAATCTATGACAGCGACCGAATGGGCTCTGTTAAGTGTTGTGTTCCACGGTCTGACCATTTGAACTCTGTGCACCAAGCATCTAGCTCAGTCTCCACAAAGAATGTTCAGGAAGCTCCTCACGAAACAACTTTTTGTTTCCTATGGGACTGCCACTCAAACCTGGGAATGTGCTGTGCCTCAGCTGGTGAATGTAAATGGCGACAGAGTGCCACCTGCCATAGTTAAACTAGCTAAAAGGTTTGGACTGAGTGCTTCAGAACTACTGAATCAGGTTGAGTTTTGTGTTCCACACTCAATCATATGTAAACCAGCTCACCATGCCTGTGTGCCAGTCCCTGTTAACATTGAGTTTACACCTCAAAAGACTGTGGTTGAAATTGTTATACCTCTGGACTATGCAGCCCACCAGCCAGTTCATTCTGAGTTGGTCTGTGAAGACGTACCTGCTTCTGTAATCACCCATTCTGAGCCGAGAGTTACCGACCCAGAGTTTGCTAAGCCTGAATCTGTCCCCATAATGACTGTGTTAAAGGCTGCTACTTATGACATGGACAACTTATATACTGCAGAGTTGCTAGAATCAGCCCACCATAAGTCGCGGCTTGCTGAAACTATGTTTGGCACCATCAATCTTGTTCACCCAGTGACTGTTACTGCTCCTATGCTCCGCTCGCCACCTCCAGTTCCTATACCCAGGGCAGCGCGGGCCCAGCTTTCCCTTGCACCCGTATCAGTTCCTCGGGTGAGGGTGGCTGAGGTCCAGCTGATCCCTGCTTCTGTCTCCAGCCTGGCAGAGGCTCCGTTCATCCCTGCACCCGTACCTGCTCCTCGGGTGGGGTTGATGGACACCCAGCCGTCGCCTGCGCCTGTTCCGGTTCCCCGGGTGAGGTCAGCTGTGACCCTGCTGACTCCTGCACCCGTCTCAGTTCCTCGGGTGGGAGCGGCAGAAGTCCAGCTAGTTCCTGCACCTACACCGGCCCCCAGGGTTAAGGCTGCAAGAGCCCAGTTCGTCCCTGCACCCGTATCTGTTCCTCGGGTGGGGATGGCTGGTGTTCGGCCAGGCCCTGCACCCATTCCTGTTCCCCGGAGGAGAGCAGCCAAGACTCAGACACCTGCTCAGTCACAAGTTCAACTACCTGCTGTTTCACCATCACTACAACTCGCACTTTTGTCCATAGCGCAGTCATTAGCTCAGTTAGTAGCACAGTTTCCTGTTTTGTCACCAGCTCAGTCTATAGCACAGTCATCACCTCCATTACCTGCCCAGTCATTGTTACGAAATCAGTTTTACCCCGGTTCTTTATTATTCCTCGGGCTTTCAGAGATGGCACCGGACCCAGTAGTCATGATTACAAAATCTTTATTCATCTTTATTCATCTTCATTTAAGCATGCACTTCTAGAAGGGAAGACGAGGCCGGTGTCCCTCTGCAACAATCTTCACCCCTTTGTTAGTTCCACCCAGCTTTATAGGAGCGACCCCATCATAAATCCCCCATGGTGTGCTGGAAACTCTGTGTCTGTGTCTATGTGCACAAGCACGTGAGTGCCTGTGTGTGTGCACGTACCCGCGTGTCTATGTGAGTGCTCGTGAGTGACTGTGTGTGCATGCCTGGTATGTGCGTGCACGTGAGTGAGTGTGCATGCGGATGTGTGAGTGTATCAGTTATAACACTGTGGGTGTGTGTCTCTTCCTAGGGGCCATAAATACCATCTCCCCTCCAGACCACAGTTATCAAGTCACAAACATTGAGACCCCCGCAGAGATCTTCTCTGGGGAATTTCCACTCAGCATTAACTCTTCTTGGTCTTACATTCACAGTTCAACCGGGGGAGGGTCTCCTAAACTCTACTCCTAAGTTTATGACACAGTCAGGCCTTTATTACATCCAGGGCAGTGTCAGTGTCTCTACAATAGTTCTATCCTATCTAACACATTCCTAAACTCTAAAATAAGCTAAACATTCCTACATCATCCATTTTGTTACCACCTCATTTCCTTGCTTCATTGCCTGTTCAGTTATCAGCTCTGTCATTATCAACTCGGTCATTAACTCTGTCACCAGCTCAGTTAGTAGCTCTGCAACCCGTTCAGTTACCGCCTCCCTCTGCTAGAAGCTCTTGTGAGCCCACTCAGCCAGCTGAGGACTGCGTGGTGCTGACAAAGCTTGGACAGACTGTTTGCACTGCACAGCCCCAGCCGTCGCATCCTAAGCCGGCTGCGTGCCCTGTGCCGCTACAATTAGCGTCCACTGAGCCAGGGGTCTCCGCACCTGCTGGCTCTCCACCTCTTCTCGCTGGCGGTTCAGGAGAACCGCTCCAGCCATCCCTCGTCTCCGCTGGCGGCTCTGGTCAGCCCAGCCAGCACCTCCTCGTCTCCGCTGGGGGTTCAGGAGAACCTCTCCAGCCATTCCTCGTCTCCGCTGGCGGTTCAGGTCAGCCCGGCCAGCACCTCCTCGTCTCCGCTGGCGGCTCTGGTCAGCCCGGCCAGCACCTCCTCGTCTCCGCTGGGGGTTCAGGAGAACCTCTCCAGCCGCTCCTCGTCTCCGCTGGGGGTTCAGGAGAACCTCTCCAGCCGTCCTTCGTCTGCGCTGGCGGCTCAGGTCAGCCCGGCCAGCACCTCCTCGTCTCCGCTGGGGGTTCAGGAGAACCTCTCCAGCCGCTCCTCGTCTCCGCTGGGGGTTCAGGAGAACCTCTCCAGCCGTCCTTCGTCTGCGCTGGCGGCTCAGG
Organism: Oreochromis grahami; assembly: GCA_029532605.1. Lineage (NCBI taxonomy): Eukaryota > Metazoa > Chordata > Actinopteri > Cichliformes > Cichlidae > Oreochromis > Oreochromis grahami. The sequence continues at coordinate 31,423 of JAQSNX010006137.1, read as the reverse complement.
TCAGCCCGGCCAGCACCTCCTCGTCTCTGCTGGGGGTTCAGGAGAACCTCTCCAGCCGCTCCTCGTCTCCGCTGGGGGTTCAGGAGAACTTCTCCAGCCGCTCCTCGTTTCCGCTGGAGGGTCCAATTCACCGTCGCCTGGTCCAGCCTCTACATCTGCTTCACCGTCGCCTGGTCCAGCCTCTGCATCTGCTTCTGCTCCGCCTGGTCCAGCTCCGGCTTCTGCTTCTGCTCCGCCTACGCCGTCGCCTGGTCCCACCTCATCTGGTCCTGTGCCCACCAAGCCTCGACCAGTACGCTCGACGCTTGAGAGCCGCCGTCTTCCACGCAGCCGGCCTCCGGACCCGCTCTGCTGCCGCCGCCGTCTTCCACGCGGCCGGCCTCCGGACCCGTTCTGTCGCCACTGCCACTTTTCACGTGCCCCCAGAACGGCTGAACTGAACTTTTGTGCGGTCGCCCCCTAAGTCGACCCTCTGTTCTCTATGGACACTGCTTCCCTGGACTCCAAAATCTTTTGTTTTGAACTGTTTTTGTGTATTTGTGGATTCTGTTTTTGGTATCGTGCTCCTTGTGTTTCGTTTGGTTTCGGTCCCGCCGTCCTGGTCCCCCGCCTCCTGCCCTGGGTGGGTTGTTTTCTGTTTTTCGTGTGTTTTGGTTCTTGGGTTTGGGCTGTCAGGAGCCAGCCCTTGAGGGGGGAGGGGGGGGGTGATGTCATGATCCTGGGCCATGTTGGCCCAGCATTCTTGGTTCTCTTGTATTTTTGGTATGTTCTGTGTTTAGGCCATGGTTCCTGCCCTGTTACATTGTTCCTTATGTGTTTTCCCCCTTGTGGCTCTTACCCCCTGTGTGCCCCTCTGTGTATCTGAGCCCTCGTCTCTCCTTGTGTTTTATTCCATGTTTTCCCCAGCCCGTTATGTCTGTGCTCTCCCCGTGCTCTCTCCTCCTGTCTGAACCTCTGTGCACTTCCTGTTTTGCTTTGACAGTCCCTCGTCAGCATCCGTCGTGTTGTGTTCACTCCTGCCCTGTCTCGTTATGATTATCGGTGTCACCTGTGTTCCCCGTGTGCTCCCACTCCCCTCGTTAACCCTCTGTGTATTTATGTCTGCGTCTCCCTCAGTTCTGTGTCGCGTTCTCCCTCATACATGGCCGTGTGTTTCCCCGTGCAATATGTTTAGTTTCCAGTTTAGTTTGTATGGTCTTCCTGTCCAGCAATAAAGCTGCGTTTTGAGTTCATTCCTGCCTCCTTTGGGTCCACTCCCTGCCTGCCACACAGCCGGTCCATGACAGATATCTGTGCATTCCTGTATTACCCTTTTGTGTTACACATTTCGATGTTGTTTTTTTCCTCGCTACCTAGCCTGACCTGTCTCCCCAATGTGATGTTTGTGTATTGTATGTACAGTCGGCAAGGTCTGTCATCTCAGTTGTGGGCAAAAGACCTGCAACTGACAAATAAAGGCTATCTCATCATCTCATCTCAAAAACTTCAGATTTTAAGATGTTTTCATGCAGTGTGTGATTTTGTGACACTTTATAGTGTCATTGTGACGTCATATTGAAAAAATAAACTGTTGTTCAGCTCTCTGTGTCCTTTCATATCAGATATACTCCACATGGTTTCTTCACATTAATTTTGAAAGTCAACTTTGACCTTTGGCCCTAACAACAAAGGTCTACACTGCTAACACACAGACAGACAACATGACAGTGGTTGTGTGTTTGTTACGGCAGCAGCAGCCATCAGTGACACCAGCACACAAAAGCAACACAACAGCAGGTTCAAACACTCAAAGAGCTGCATTACATTTGAATGTGTGACTGGTTGCTGAGCTGTTTGATGTTATGTGTCAGAGTTCAGCTTCACATGTTTGAAATAATAACACATTTCTGGGAGCAATAATGGCAGAATAAGGAACAGGACAGACGATGACGACCTTCTTCTGTTGGACATGTGCACATCAGTTATATGCATTGATCCAGTGCTGTTTCACAAGTACACACACAACAGGAAGCGGTTACTGCTTACAGATGAAGGTCATGTGGAGTTAACATCTGATTTACTGTTGACTGGTTTCATCTGTGAAAACACATCAAATGAAATGAATTGAAGAAAACCTGTCAGACAGGGCTGGACTGGGACAAAAAATCGGCCCGGGCATTTTGACTAGAGACCAGCCCCCCAGGTATTATAGGAAAACCCATAAAGCCTTTGAATGAAAACAGACGCTGTTATCACAGTGATGTACACTGTCTTGTTGGTATATGTATGATTTCTATACATTTTACGTCAGATAAAAACTTTGGTTGTAAGCCTCAGATAATTATTTAATAAAAGCGAGACATTTTAAATGAGAATAAGAACGTATTTCTTTGTGCCCCCCTTTCCCTGTTAATGCCCTACCTGGCCCCCTGGCAAAACTTTGCTAGATCCGCCCCTGCACAGTTACCAGCTGTCAGCTACTTAGAAAAGGATCCTGGTGTTATTTGTCTCTCAGAAACAGTTCATAACTTCCCTTCAACTCATTCATGTCACCTAAAAGGTAAAGCTGTTTCTCCATCACCTGTTCAGCTCTGATGATTCAGTAAGGACCTCTCCTGGTTTCATCTTCATGTTTCCCTCTCACCAGATATCCAAACCGATATCATGACCAGCAGCTTTTACAGCTGTGGCTCCAGCAAACATCAGCTGATACTTGAAATTAATATTAAATAAATTCTAACAACAGCTGATCAAGCTTAAACGTGCAGCTGTTGTTTAACGCGACATCCACTGGTTTCTGGCTTTCTGGCGCAAAGTGGGCGATAAACAAACAAGAGAGAAAAGCTGATCCGCTGATCATTGATCAGTTTCATGATTGAAGTAGAAACAGGAGAGGGAGGGGGAAAGAATGAGCGAAGAAGAGGCAGCTGTGCATCGTAAAGACAGAATAACTCCAGGTTTGTGTCTTTTTCCATCCTAGCTGAAGTACGGGACAAACTGTGCTTCTTTTCACCTCAATACGAAACGCGTAATATTTTCTCTGAATGCGGGACGATTCCGTCTTTTTAAGGGACAGTTGGCAACTCTAATAATTAACCTTATGAACAAAATAAAGTTCACTATCAGTAACATTATAGCACCCACCCAGCTGTATAGAAACTCCGTCATGCTAGCTAGTACGCAGTACGAGTTATTGTAACTGACTGTAAAAAGTCAGCACAACGAAAATGAACTCCACCTAAACTTGGTTTATATCTGACCCAGATAGACTGCAGGTCATAACTTCTTACCTGAAGTTCAGTTCACCTGACGCTCCGACCGGCGGCTGCCTCGGGTCTCTCCTCCTCCTGCCTCCCCTTCCCTCATCCACCTGCTGGCCTCCACCACTTGCTAATGTTACTGAATCTGTGGAAGCTCCGCCACAGCCACCACCAAACAACTGAGTTATTTTTACACACCGGCCAGCATCTGGCCAATCCACCACCTTTCATTGTTTATACGTTACCAAAAAAAAAAAAAAAAAAAATCATCGGCCCCAGTGGCGGTCCTAGCGTGTTTGGCGCCCCGGGTGCTGTCACAGTCTCTGGGAAAATCCAAAGTTCCATACCATTCCAAATAGTCAAAGCTGTTCTAAAGCATCCTAATTACCCTGATTAATTGGGAACAGCTGTTTTGATCAACTCAACAGGTGAAAAACAGCAGCTCTCTGCAGGTGGTCTGTGGACATTCATGGCTAAGACAAAGGAACTCAGTGAGGACCTGCAGCTGTGCATTGTAGCTGCTCACAAGTGAGGAATGGGCTACAAGACCATATCCAAATGTTTTCAAGTTCCAGTGGCTACAGTGCAAAGTATTATTAAAAAATACAAGATGTTCCGCACTGTGGAAAATCTCAGAGGATGTTGTCGGAAGCCAAAAGTGAAACCTGTGCTGGCCAGGAGAATAGTGAGAGAGGTGAAAAAGAATCCAAGGATCACCACCAAGGCCATTCTGGTGAATCTGGACTCTGCTGGTGGCAATGTCTCAAGGCAGACAGTCCAACGGACACTGTTGGGTTCCACGGATGCAGACCAAGGAAAATGCCACTTCTCCAGGTACTTCTAAGGCGTGACAAAGCTCATTTGGCCTTTGCAAATGCTCATCTGGACAAAGAAGAAGGTTTCTGGTCTTCAGTGTTATGGTCAGATGAAACAAAAATTGAATTATTTGGTCACAATGATGTTGCCTTCATTTGGCATAAAAATGGAGAAGCCTTCAACCCAAAGAACACCATCCCCACTGTCAAACATGGTGGTGGGAACCTAATGCTTTGGGGGTGTTTTTTTAGCCAATGGACCATGGAACCTAATCACAGCACCATGAAAAAATAGCAATACATGAAGATTCTCAACATCAGGCAGTCTGCAGAAAAACTTGGCCTTGGGAACCAGTGGACATTTTAGCACGACAATGACCCAAAACATACAGCAAACGTGGTGAAGAAATGGTTAGCAGACAACAACATTAACGTTTTGCAGTGGCCTAGCCAGAGTCCTGACTTGAATCCAATTGAGAATCTGTGGAGGGAGCTAAAGATCAGGGTGATGGCAAGAAGACCCTCCAACCTGAAAGATTTGGAGCTCATTGCTAAAGATGAATGGGCAAAAATGCCTGTGGAGACATGCAAAAAGCTGGTCTGCAATTATAGGAAGCGTTTGATTGCTGTAATAGCCAATAAAGGCTTTTTTCTATTGATTATTGAGAAGGGTATGAATAATTCTGGACATGATACTTTTTGCTAAAATATAAATAAAACCTGAGAAATATTTTTTTCCACAATGATGCCTCTTGTACATCGTCTTATTATCTTTGGGGAGACACCTGTGTCATTTCTGCTCAAAAAAGAACTTGCTTGTTGAACAAAAGTAACTTTAAGTCAAAATTCGGCAGGGGTATGAATAATTATGGGCTTAACTGTATATGACCCTATATATGAAGAGAGAGAGTATGCATAGTATGCAAACGGCTACCAAACAGACATCATAATTCGTCATATAATGGGAACAGGACAAATCAACAATTGACAATGACTAATTAATATTATATTATTGTATATATTGTTTGGAGTTTAGTCTCTTACTGTTACTATTTTTACCATTTCTTCTTGGAGGAACTGTAACCCACATAATTTCCTTAGGAGTTAAGAAAGTATTCTGATTCTTAATGTTTTAGGATACATGACCTGCCATTATCCAATGACACATCTGCTTACCTGTATCTTTTGCTCGTTTCTCCTTGTAGGAGCCATAATTAAATGTATTGAATTTTAATGATCACTGGGTTTTCATTTGTTTGGCTATGGTGATGTGTAACGAGAGTCACGTGGGACATTAAGAGGGCGTTGTCAGTCTGTCTTTCACTGGTTTGATTTTGACAGAGAGGAGGGCTGGGTAGCTGTAGTTTTTGTTGAACGCAGCACACCGAGTTTCCCCTTGTTGCATTAAAGCTGTGATGTTTTAAGAGTTTGAATCGCGAGCTGATCACATTGCTCTGTAAACTTTTCAAGCACTTTAATAAACAAGCAAGCAATTCCACCTCTCGCATTATTGCGTACAGTTGACAGCGCATCAGGCGAATAGGCTCCACCCCCGGCCTCTAGCGACTGTGGAAGTCGCTACACTCCTCTTCTTTTCTCTTTTTTTTTAAACTTTAAAAACGGGTTGTGTATGAGACTTTAAATCAACAAAATATAAAATATACATTTTAAATTGTTATTGATCCCTTTACCCCGAGTCCTAAAGTGTATATTTATTTTCTTACTCTTCTTATATTTATTGTTTGTTTACTTGCACTGCTGTAACTGGAGCCTCGTCGTCTCGTCTCTCTATATACTGGACTGTATGTAGCGGAGATGACAATAAAGTTTACTTTGACTTCAGCAGCGAGCAGGCGCACCGAGGGCTCTCGCGCTCACTTTTCACCTATAGAATTTCGAAAAAACATCGGTGCAAATTATAAGTCTGTATCATAATGTCTGCTGTTTTCGTGTTTGTTGGTTTGTTTTTATTTTGTTTTATTTTGCGAGTTGGTTATTAGATGCCTCTCCAGCCAGAGAATCCCCCGCCGCCCCGCCCTCTCCTCCCTGTGCCGCAAGCAGCAGGCGCACCTCGCAAACGGAGGGCGCCCTTACTCCCAGCAAATGGGCGATAGAAAACCGATCGGTGCCTATGCCATTCCCAATATGCGCTGGCATGATGTCGGGGCAGCATGAGTACGAGCAATTTTTTTTTTTTTTTTTTTTTTTTTTTTTTTTTTTTTTTTTTGCCGATGCCCATGATGCCGCCCCCCACCACGATGCCGCCCCGGGCAACCGCCCGTGTCGCCCGTATCTAAAACCGCTACTGATCGGCCCATAAAAACGAAAAATCACCATCGGCCCACCGGGCAAATCCCCGGTATGCCCGATGGCCAGTCCAGCTATGCTTTCATCAGTTTTATATCAGCTTTCTTCTGCTGCTTCTCTGTCACTGAAACTTTGGACAAAGTTCTCCAGAACAGCTGTGGTTTTATGGAGGCTACAGCTAAATGCTGCCTCCTCCATAGTACAACATACATGTTTATACAGTGACATCATTTTGGCTGATGATGGTCTTTAATGTTTGTGAGAACATTAAAGATCAGAGACACATGGAGCACGAAAACTAGAATAAACAACTCCCACTCCTGCAATTACATTAATCAAATAACTCTAAGTTAATTTCACATATTCAGACTTTCTGCGATTTAAAACAGCACACATCAACACCACATACAGTGGCTTGCAAAAGTATTCGGCCCCCTTGAACTTTTCCACATTTTGTCACATTACAGCCACAAACATGAATCAATGTTATTGGAATTCCATGTGAAAGACCAATACAAAGTGGTGTACACGTGAGAAGTGGAACGAAAATCATACATGGTTCCAAACATTTTTTACAAATAAATAACTGCAAAGTGGGGTGTGCGTAATTATTCAGCCCCCTGAGTCAATACTTTGTAGAACCACCTTTTGCTGCAATTAACAGCTGCCAGTCTTTTAGGGTATGTCTCTACCAGCTTTGCACATCTACAGACTGAAATCCTTGCCCATTCTTCTTTGCAAAACAGCTCCACAACTGCCCTGTGACGGCCTCAGAGGTTGTGTAAGAGAATATTGGGAACACCATGAAGTCCAAAGAACACACCAGACAGGTCAGGGATAAAGTTATTGAGAAATTTAAAGCAGGCTTAGGCTCCAAAAAGATTTCCCAAGCCTTGAACATCCCACGGAGCACTGTTCAAGCGATCATTCAGAAATGGAAGGAGTATGGCACAACTGTAAACCTACCAAGACAAGGCCGTCCACCTAAACTCACAGGCCGAACAAGGAGAGCGCTGATCAGAAATGGAGCCAAGAGGCCCATGGTGACTCTGGACGAGCTGCAGAGATCTACAGCTCAGGTGGGGGAATCTGTCCATAGGACAACTATTAGTCGTGCACTGCACAAAGTTGGCCTTTATGGAAGAGTGGCAAGAAGAAAGCCATTGTTAACAGAAAACCATAAGAAGTCCCGTTTGCAGTTTGCCACAAGCCATGTGGGGGACACAGCAAACATGTGGAAGAAGGTGCTCTGGTCAGATGAGACCAAAATGGAACTTTTTGGCCAAAATGCAAAACGCTATGTGTGGCGGAAAACTAACACTGCACATCACTCTGAACACACCATCCCCACTGTCAAATATGGTGGTGGCAGCATCATGCTCTGGGGGTGCTTCTCTTCAGCAGGGACAGGGAAGCTGGTCAGAGTTGATGGGAAGATGGATGGAGCCAAATACAGGGCAATCTTGGAAGAAAACCTCTTGGAGTCTGCAAAAGACTTGAGACTGGGGCGGAGGTTCACCTTCCAGCAGGACAACGACCCTAAACATAAAGCCAGGGCAACAATGGAATGGTTTAAAACAACACATATCCAGTCAAAGTCCAGATCTAAATCCAATCGAGAATCTGTGGCAAGATCTGAAAGCTGCTGTTCACAAACGCTGTCCATCTAATCTGACTGAGCTGGAGCTATTTTGCAAAGAAGAATGGGCAAGAATTTCAGTCTGTAGATGTGCAAAGCTGGTAGAGACAAACCCTAAAAGACTGGCAGCTGTAATTGCAGCAAAAGGTGGTTCTACAAAGTATTGACTCAGGGGGCTGAATAATTACGCACACCCCACTTTGCAGTTATTTATTTGTAAAAAAATGTTTGGAGTCATGTATGATTTTCGTTCCACTTCTCACGTGTACACCACTTTGTATTGGTCTTTCACGTGGAATTCGAATCAAATTGATTCATGTTTGTGGCTGTAATGTGACAAAATGTGGAAATACTTTCGCAAGCCACTGTATGAGCGAGCAGAGTGAGGAATGAGGTTTTGACACACCAGCGTTCTCCATTCTGGGGCTGGAGGCTGGGAGAAGGACTCCAGCTGTCTGGTTGGGTTCACTCCTGGTGGCTGCTTATAATATTTTATTGTGATGTGTGTATGTTACCCTTTTCCCTGGGGTGGAGACAAGCAGACCGCCCCTGGCTTTGGAGCAGCAGGGAGGACCCCCATCCCAGACCCCAACTACTCTGCTACAACACACGTAGTCTGACTCTTGTCTCATGATTTCATGTTTTGTGACTATTGAGTGAATTACTGAGATTGCTCCAATATAGCTTAGTACTTCATAGTTCAGCTCTTGTTCATAGTGTCCCACGGTAATGTTCTAGTATTGAATCTTGTTACTCTGAGTCTCTTGCTTGCCATAGTGTGGGTTAATTTTCAGTTTCTTAGTCCCCCTGAGTTTGTAGCATTGTGTGTTAGTGTATGGGTTTGAGCAATTCCAGAGGGTACATTCATTTGCCTCTCACCTTTAGTTCATATTTAGTGATTTTGCCAAAATAAAATCTTGTTGTACACTGTTCCTCCGAGCCTCTGTGTGGTGTCTGCATCTGAGTCCTCTTCCTTGTGTTGGCTGCCCGGTCGTGACAGAACCTGAAGTTGTCTGATGTTCATGCTGATGAATATGGCCACACCAACACATATTTCCTTTCAATTTGGTTTTCTACTTGTTTTCTATCTTTTTAGTTAATTAACTGATTATAATTCTCCAGTTTTGCCACCTATTTCATTATTTCCAAAGATATGCACGTACCACAGTAACAGTATCTTTAGCAGTAGCTCGGGACCTGATGATAAATGTGTAAATGTGTGTCTTTCTGAGATCTACTGGTAGAAACCTTTGTAGAGAGAACAACACAGTATGAACAGTCTTCTCACAGGTACTGATAAAGAAACAAATATAGAGTTTCTCTTAATTCTGCTTCAGTTTGTTTTCTGTAATCTTGAACTTCACATGTTAAGTTTGCAGATGGTGAGCTTAAGTTGCCAGAATGTAATTTTCCTACAAAAATACAGGCTGTGTACCTGTGTTAGTGTTTTAACTGAGGAAGCTCAACAAAGCCAGTCCTTCTTTGTATTAATTGACTTGACAAAACCAACAAACCCAGGTGAGAGATAAAGGTTATCACAACATTGGTTATCTGTTTTCTCGTATTTTGTTCTAATACAGGAGACATTACAGTCACTTTAGCAAAATGTATTTTAATAGTTGAAGGTTATTACCTACAAATATGACTGATCGGTGTTCTAGTTTGAGCCCTGCTAGCTCAATCAACAAAATGCAGTGAATGAACAAAAGAGAACTCTAAATCAAATCAATACTTGGTGTGAACACACTTTGCCTTCAAAACAGCATCAAGTCTTCTAGGTGCACTTGCACACAGTTTTTGAAGGAACTCGGCTGGTAGGTTGTTCTAAACATTTTGGAGAACTGAGCACAGATCTTCTGTGGATGTAGTCTTCCTCACATCCTTCTCTCTCTTCATGTAATCCTGGACAAACTTGATGATGTGCTCTGTGGGGGCTGTACAATCACTTCCAATACTTCTTGTTCTTCTTTACACTGAAGATAGTTCTTAACGACTATTCTTACTTGCAGAAAAAAAGTTGGTGCAAGAAGAACAGAGAACAAAATATGAGCTCAAGATTATAATCTATATTGACTAATCAAAGTGAGCTTAAGGTTCTGTATAATTAGTGTTTATTAGTGATGTCCTTTGGTGTATTGCAGCCCTTAGGATTAAGTTTTACTTCAGTGCAGTTCAGTGATGGATGGAGGGAATTTTATTGTAGTCACAGAGATCCTTAACAAGGAGGAGAAAAAGAGATACACTGGATCACAACAGTAAATTCTAAGAAAACAATATGTATTTAATTTTATCCAATCCGATCCAAACCTCCTTTATTCATAAAGCACTTTAAAATACCCAGCACAGGACCAAAAGAATAAAACAAAATGGTAAAAAATAAATAAATAAAAATTAAAAAACCCTATATTTAAAACAAGATAAAACAGCATAGAATCAAATAATAATAAACAAACAAACAAACAGGAGAGGCCTGTCTTATCTCTAAAGGCAGATTGTTCCACAGTTTTGGTGCTGCTACAGCACAAGCACAATCTGCTCTATGTTTATGCTCAGTTCTGATTACATTAAGGGACAATCATCAGCTGGCATCTAAATACACATTTAGGGCGACCAAAAACCATCACCTCAGTCTTTTTGTCATTGAACAGATTTATCCAGAGGAGAGATGCATCAGTACAAACGATTTCATCCTTTAAACCTGAACTCTGTGAACGGCTGACTGTTCCATGTGCTAAAGAATAGAAAACATTATTTCCCATCAGACCATGAGCAACATTCAGGCATCTAACACAGTAACACTTTTATTCTTTACATATTCAGCAGACAGAGTTAGCTGTGTGCACTACTAAAAAAGGCTGTTCTAATTCTCAGCACCGATCCTCTCTTTACCTGAGTCCTTAGCAATTCTCCTTTTCACGATGACGTTTTCCTCGAGGCCAAGGAAAGAGTTTAGGGAAAGGAGATAGGCGCTAATTTTGAAATAACAACCCACGTGGTTACGTTGTGCAGCTGAGTCACGTGACCGCACAGCCACAAATCACAGCAGAGCTGGGAAAAGGGGGCGGAGCAAAGTGTGGGTGCAGGAGAGGAGTCGAGCAGAGAGAGCTGCTTTTTTATTAAACGGGAGTAAAGTAGTAAACTTACAGGAACATATACCATTACTATCGATCTGCACACCCTTGTCTCCTGTATTGTAGCAGAGATCAGCGTGAATCACGTGGGTCTCTGCTCCCTGATCTGTTTTCTGTTTCTTAAGACTTCCAGCTTCATCACGGAGTTTCTCTCGGTTTGTGGGCTCATCTAAAGGTAAGCACCGAGCTAACTTTAATGTGGGTTCAGTTTATGTTGAGTTTATCTCTGTTGAGAATAATAGATTGCTTGGTATACAGTGGAGTTAGACAGACTGTAGAGTCAGGGGCGGATGTAGAGAAATTTTCTTAGGGTGGCAAAGAAATCAAATGGGTTGGCAAAATCAAAGCCTCCCCCCCCCCCCCCCCCAAACACATATGCAGGTGGTTACATATGGTTAAAATGATTCAAATGCAGTAAGTATACACGTTTTTCATATAAATATAGTCTGTAACTTAGTTATTGTCTGTAGCCCACATAATTACACACTTTAGTTACATAAAACATGTGAGTTTTGATATTATGTACTGTATAGCCTGTATAATAAATAAATATGTAGCCCAATAAGTATAAAATCCAGAAAGCTACACAACATGGGGCGGTTCATTTACAAACACAAGTCTAACTTAAGTTTCAAACTGTTTTTTGTTAGAAAACAATCACATTGTGTTGCGAAATCAGTTTTACCCCGGTTCTTTATTATTCCTCGGGCCTTCAGAGATGGCACCGGACCCAGTAGTCATTTTTACAAAATCTTTATTCATCTTTATTCATCTTCATTTAAGCATGCACTTCTAGAAGGGAAGACAAGGCCGGTGTCCCTCTGAAACAATCTTCACCCCTTTGTTAGTCACAGCCAGCTTTACAGGAGCGACCCCATCATAAATCCCCCACAGTGTGCTGGAAACTCTGTGTCTGTGTCTATGTGCACGAGCACGTGAGTGCCTGTGTGTGCACGAGAGTGAATGTATGTGCGTACCTGTGTGTATGTGTGAGTGCACGTGAGTGAGTGTGCATGTGAATGTGTGAGTGTAACAGCTTAAAACACTGTGGGTGTGTGTCTCTTCCTAGGGGCCATAAATACCATCTCCCCTCCAGACCACAGTTACCAAGTTAAATGTAGAGACCCCCACACAGGTATCCTCTGGGGAATTTCCACTCAGCATAAACTCCTCTTTGTCTTACTCTCACAGTTCAACTGGGGAGGGTCTCCTAAGATCTACTCCTAAGTTCATGACACAGTCAGGCCTTTATTTATATCCAGGGCAGTGTCAGTGTCTCTACCATAATTCTACATTCTATCTTAACACATATCTAACCTCTAAAATAAGCTAAACATTCCTACAATGTTACAGCTTAAATTACACAAAATGTCAGAAATCTGCACTGTCATGAACAAAAGTTGAAACCTAATTTTTCATGATTTGTTGGATTAACTCACTGAGGTCTGAAATACAACAGGCCATTTTTGACTGCTTTTGAGTTTACATTTGTATTTCACCCTCAAATTGTTTCATTTTATTATTTCCCCTTGCCTTGTTTGGTATCATTCTTTTCAGCTCAACTGAATTTAGTTATTTTTTTCACTGACATACTGCATTAGTACCACTATTACTATTAATATTACTATTACTGATCTGAAATCACACAAAGAACTTAAAATCCTAGTAGTAATTTTTTTTATGTAAAACAAACACAGGCATGTTGAGTAAATTTTTATAACTTGAAATGAAAATATAAATTGTACATTTTGTAAACATATACAACTATTTATCTAAAAATGCAGCCAATACATTTTTTTCATTTTGTACAACCATTTAACATAAATGAAGACAGGAAACTAAACAGCAGTGGCGTTTACAGGGTTACTGAAGTTGGACTACCAGGTATATAATGTTGTGCTATGTGATTGCTAGCGACACAGCTATGTTAGCATAACATTAGCACAGTGAAGCTGGAGGATGAACGCTAACTTTTTTTTCCACTCGATAAAAGTTAACGTGAGGGATTCTGGTGGTCAGGGACAAATGCAATAATCTCAGTTATAACTGAGATTATTCATCCACAATACAAGGTTAGTTATTAATATACTGTAACATCATGGGAATAGAACAGCTGCGAGAGAATTCAACATTAATGAATCAATGTTACGGAAGTGGAGGAAGCGCAATTTTTGGCTTTCCCACTATTTCAAAAGTGCTTCATCTCTTTGCTATGACTGTCGCCCGGCATAATTTGCAGATGATAATGGTTGTAGCCGCTGCGATGCTTTTGACCAAAACAGGCACAGCTTGATGACATCATCAACATGCGCTATCGCGATAGAGCGATATAGTCAAAATCTCTATCGTTGGCCAAATTTATATCGTTATATCGTTACCCCTACTACGGATGGAAAAGCGCTTGTTTTTATGTGTTGTCGTTAGCAACAACGGCGGTAAAACCACCTCGTGTCCGCTTGTTTATTTTTCACATAAACCTTTCACAATAAAGCTCAAGATCCTGTTGAGACTTTTCAAAATAAACTGAATCACATGAAAGATGCAGAGTATTTACGGATGAGAAGCAAAAAAAGAGCCGTCAGGTGCTAAAAAATAAACCTTAGACTCAAACGTTAGAACAGGCTTTTCCCCGCAGCACGCTGTGTAATAAATACTCACAAAGAAAACGGCGGCCGTTACAACCTATGTCTAAAAATGTATTGTTTCATGCATCAGTTAAAACACTCGACTCCAGGTATGCGACGCCCAGCTGGAAACACTTCACGCAAGTCGAGCTGCCCGACATTCACAGAATTTACAGAAAATGTTACATTTTTGTGATTTATATTGTTATCGGACGATAGATGTCTTAATATCCGGATATGAGATCTTGGTCATATCGCACAGCCCTACACCAAAAGACAGAGGAGAACAGCACAGGGATAAACCTGCAGGCCTGACAACAGGAGGTGTATCACTCCGCTGGTTTTCTACTTAGTGACAGTGTTTACGTTGCAAATGTGCCTTTGTGACATTGATTAGTGCCCTCACTGACACACAAAACAAAACGACTACACAACAGAACAACTACACAAGACAACACAATACACTACCGTATTTTCACGACCATAAGACGCACTGTACTAAAAGGCGCAGTCTCAGTTATGTGTGCCATTACTGTATTTAACACACACATAAGGCGCACTGGATTATAGGGCGCATACAAGTACCGTATGCGTATTTAAAAATAAAGCGGGAGCAAACCTGAGTTCGGTACCTTACTCACATTTTTATTACCAGTAATCGTCATCATCAACAACACACAAGCATACAAGTGTGCGTATTTAAAAATAAAGCAGGAGCAAAACTGAGTTTGGTACTCACATTTTTTTATCATCAAACCCATCGAAGTCCTCATCCTCTGTGTCTGAATTGAACAGCTGCGCTAAATCTCCATCAAACATTCCAGGTTCACTTTCTTCACTGTCACAGTCACTTTCCGTGCCGTGCGGCTCCTCGGAAATGATGCCGGCTTTTGCGAAAGCTCGAACAACAGTGCCAGCAGACATGTTAGCCCAAGCATCTACAATCCAAAGCAAAGTCTTTCTCTTAAAAATCACCATAGGCGGCAGTTTCTGTCCATTAGCATGGCAGCCAAGCACAACAGTAAAGGAAGACTTTTCATACCCCGTTGTGCGTATCGCTACCGTGCTGGTCCCCTTCTCCACAGTGTGACTCACCGGGATGCCAAAAGTGAGCGGGACCTCGTCCATGTTTGTGATGTGGCTGGGCTGGATGTTTTTGTCGCCGATGTGTTTGCTGCAGTAGGAGCAGAAGATGGCCAGCTTTTCCTTATAATCCGCTGGAAGTTGCTGCGCTACCGTAGTCCTGGTCCGGATGGAAAAATGGCACCGTTTCATAAAACGAAAGCACCAAGACGGGCCTCCTTAGAAATGTTCAATGTTCATCTCTTCAGCTAGTGAAACTGCTTTTAGCCGAATGGTGACCGTCGAAACGCTTCTCCCGCTCGTTCTTTGCTCGATGATCCACCACTCGAGTCTTTCCTCCGACTCGGGCCACCTCGCCTTATGTCCGCGGAAACTCAGCTGCGTTTTCTTGACCTGCCGGAGCTTGTTTTCTAGCTTCCTCCATTTGCGAACCATCGATTCGTTGATCTTAAATTCTCTCGCTGCTGCTCGATTTCCATGTTCCTCCGCGTAGCTGATGGACTTCAGTTTAAACTGTGCTTCATATGCGTGTCTCTTTGCCATTTTCAGGGTTGTTAAAACAACGATGTCCTGCATACCTGTACTTTTATACAGGTATGTGCGATCGTATATACCGCTACAGTCAACGCCCACACTTCACCCTTTAGAGTTCTCATGGTGTTCTCTACTACGTCCTCATTACAACTCACAGGGCGCACTGCGCTATAGGGCGCGCCGTACTTTTTGAAGACAATCTAAGACTTTTAAGTGCGCCTTATGGTCGTGAAAATACGGTAAGTATACACTCCACACTAAACGTCACAAATCTCCCACATCTAAAAACTCTCTCTCTCTCTCTCATTCTCACTGGCTCGCTCTGTCTCGCTGCCGTTACCGTCACTCCCAAAACTTTTCTCTCTTCCTAAAGAACCAAATCCCACGTGTTGACTTTTTTTTTTTAAATTGGTCGACATGGTGCATTTTTCCACTGATAGGAAAGAGGTGGCTTTTTTTCCCTTTCTTTACTGTTTTCGCGCTGTCCTTAGAAAACGCTTAAACCACACACACAAAACATGACGACAGTATTTAGTAAAAAGCGTGGCTTATATATATTATCATAACTCTAGATTTACTGGCCTGTAATTAAAATTTAAAAACTTTGAAGTCTGAACTTTCAATGTGGGCTGAAATAGAGACTGCAGCTTGTTGCTATGTTAGCTTAAAATAGTCATGTGATTTGGAGGTGCAGTGTGTCGGTGGACCACAGAGGGTTAATAATCCTCACCTTCCTTCCATATCCAGAGTGTAACATCCAACCATCCATTCGCTTCCACTTATCCCTTTCCAGGGTCACGGGGGGCGCTGGAGCCTATCCCAGCTGTCATAGGGCGAGAGGCGGGGTACACCCTGGACAGGTCGCCAGGCCAACACACAGGGACAGACAACCATTCACGCTCACATTCGATCACTCATTCACACCTAGTGACAATTTGGATTATCCAATTAACCTATCCCCTCAAACTGCATGTCTTTGGACGGTGGGGGGAAGCCGGAGTACCTGGAGGGAACCCACACAAACACGGGGAGAACATGCAAACTCCACACAGAAAGACCCCGGCCTGATGGTGGAATTGAACTCAGGACCTTCTTGCTGTGCGGCAACAGTGCTAACCACCGTGCCACCGTGCTGCCGTAACATCCAACCACCTGTGTAAAATCCGAAATTCCCATGGTGTTGTTCAAAATGTGCTCTGGCACAATCATAAGCATCGCTTGCTACTGAACAACCCCAGGGTGAATAATAGAGACAGAGAGTAGTGGAAGCCTACTGAGCAGGGGTGCCAAAGGGCTACACCCGGCGCCCGTCCCCCTTACGCCATTAAGGTGTTATTAATAGTGTTAGGAGGCCTGGGTCGTTGACCCAGGGTTTTTGAGTTTGTTATATTATTTATAATTTCTAGTCTTTGGTTTCTGTCTCTGTCGTCTCTAGTTGCTCTGTCTCCCCTGTCAGCTGTATCCCCTTGTCTAGTTCGCGTCTCTGTGTATCCTTAGTTGCTATATCCACGTGTCCAGTCAGTCTGTGTCTGTAAGTTCAGTCTGTATTGTGTTTCCTGTTTTACTTTGAAGGTCTCTGTCTTTTCTCAGTGTGTTCAGTTTACGCTTCTTTGTCTCGTTAGTCCTGATTTGCCCCAGCTGTGTTTCCCTCCTGTTGCCCATTCCCTGATTACTCCCTCTGCGTATTTAAGCCCTGTGTTTTCCTGTGCTCTCTGTCGTGTTCTACCGTTTACTTAGCTGTGTGTTCTGTTAGTCCTCTGGTTTAAGTTTATTTTGATTTTTTCCAGTCATGTTATGTTACCCCTTTTTGAGTTCAGTATTAAAGCTGTTTTGAGTTCACCTTTGGTCTCTGGAGTCTGCACCTTGGGTCCTATTCCTGTCTGCACACAGCCTGCACCTAACAGAAGAACGCGACCAGAAAATGGACCCCGCAGACTCTTTTTCCTCAGAGGACAACGCTGAGACGGAGCGAATGGTGAGCCTGCTTGACCGCATTGCCCAGTCACAGGATTTACGGACTATGGCAGTTGGGTTAAGTGCAGTGGATGCCATCATTCGGCATAACCCTCAGCTTTGTCAGTTTGCCAAAGACACTAAGTTGGATCGCACCATTACTGCCTGGAGAGAGCAAGTCAAGGCTAGTGAGCTTGCCCTCTCTCTCACTAACTCTTCCTCTTCGCTGCCCCAGTACCACATACACAGCCCACCTGCCTCAACACTGCCACGGACTTCCTCTCCCTCGCCACACCAGCCGGGACCTCGTTCGCCTGCCTTTTTCCTGGCAGCTATGTGGTCGGAGGATGAGGAGGTGGTCTCCATGTCTCCACCAGTTCCTGTTCCCTCATCCCGGAGGAAACGGCGCCCTCGCCACCGCCACTCCTCTCCTCCGTCGCCTGCTCTGCAGCCTGTTCCCGCTGGAGGGTCCGAGGGGCCCGTCCAGCCTCCTGTTCCCGCTGGAGGGTCCGAGGGGCCCGTCCAGCCTCCTGTTCCCGCTGGAGGGTCCGAGGGGCCCGTCCAGCCTCCTGTTCCCGCTGGAGGGTCCGAGGGGCCCGTCCAGCCTCCTGCCTCGTCAGCTGGAGGGCCCGAGGAGCTCGTCCAGCCTCCTGCCTCGTCAGCTGGAGGGCCCGAGGAGCTCGTCCAGTCTCCTGCCTCGTCAGCTGGAGGGCCCGGGAGCTCGTCCAGTCTCCTGCCTCGTCAGCTGGAGCTCGTCCAGTCTCCTGCCTCGTCAGCTGGAGGGCCCGAGGAGCTCGTCCAGTCTCCTGCCTCGTCAGCTGGAGGGCCCGAGGAGCTCGTCCAGTCTCCTGCCTCGTCAGCTGGAGGGCCCGAGGAGCTCGTCCAGTCTCCTGCCTCGTTAGCTGGGGATCTTGGAGGACCCAGCCAACCCATCCTCATCTCTACTGACGGTTCCGGGGAGACCGTTCAGCCACCACCTACGTCGCCGCCTGCAGTGCCACCACCTGTTTCGTCGCCTGCAGCTTCGTCCTTGCCTGGTCCAGCTTCAGCTTCGTCTCCTGGTCCAGCTTCAGCCTCGTCGCCTGGTCCAGCCCCAGCTTCAGCGCCTGCAGCGCCTACGCCGTCGCCTGGTCCAGCCCCAGCTTCAGCGTCGCCTGCAGTGCCACCACCTGCGGCTCCCACGCCGTCGCCTGCAGCGCCGCCGTCGCCTGGTCCAGCTCTGGCTTCTGCTTCGCCGTCGCCTGGTCCAGCTCTGGCTTCTGCCTTGCCGTCGCCTGATCCGGCTTCGGCTTCAGCTCCGCCTGTCCGTCCTGCACGTCCTGCACGTCCTGTCCGTCCTGCGCGGCCTGCACGTCCTGTCCGGCCGCTTTCCGGGCCGATGATTGGGCGTCCTCGCCGTTGTGGACGGCCTCCTGACCTGCTCTGTCGCCGCAGGTGCCTCCTGCTGGGCCGGCCCCCTGAACTGTTTTCTGGGCTCTTGGGCCGTCGGCCTCCTGACCTCCTTCGCCTGGGTCGCCGCTGCTGCCCTCTGCGTGGCCGGCCTCCGGACCTTCTTCGCTTGCCTCGCCGCCGTTGCTTTTCGCACGGCCGGCCTCCTGAACTACCCAGGTTTGGACTTTGGTGCCGTCAGCCTCCGGGCCGGCCCCCTGAACTTTTTTTTGGGAACTGTCGTGTGCATGGTTTTGTTTGGTTGTTTTCTGGGCTCCAATGTTTTCTGTTTTGGTTTTGGGGTTGTGTTTGGTTTGTTTCGAGCCCTCCGTCCTGTTTCCCCCACCGCCCGCCCTGGTTGGGTTGTCTTTCGTTTTTGGTGATTCTGGTTTGGGCTGTCTGGAAGCCAGCCCTTAAGGGGGGGGGGTACTGTTAGGAGGCCTGGGTCGTTGACCCAGGGTTTTTGAGTTTGTTATATTATTTATAATTTCTAGTCTTTGGTTTCTGTCTCTGTCGTCTCTAGTTGCTCTGTCTCCCCTGTCAGCTGTATATCCTTGTCTAGTTCGCGTCTCTGTGTATCCTTAGTTGCTATATCCCCGTGTCCAGTCAGTCTGTGTCTGCAAGTTCAGTCTGTATTGTGTTTCCTGTTTTACTTTGAAGGTCTCTGTCTTTTCTCAGTGTGTTCAGTTTACGCTTCTTTGTCTCGTTAGTCCTGATTTGCCCCAGCTGTGTTTCCCTCCTGTTGCCCATTCCCTGATTACTCCCTCTGCGTATTTAAGCCCTGTGTTTTCCTGTGCTCTCGGTCGCGTTCTACCGTTTACTTAGCTGTGTGTTCTGTTAGTCCTCTGGTTTAAGTTTATTTTGATTTTTTCCAGTCATGTTATGTTACCCCTTTTTGAGTTCAGTATTAAAGCTGTTTTGAGTTCACCTTTGGTCTCCGGAGTCTGCACCTTGGGTCCTATTCCTGTCTGCACACAGCCTGCACCTAACAAATAGCTGTGTGTGAGGAGCTGGAGTCGAGTGTTTAAACCGATGCATGAAACGATACATTTTTAGACATAAGTTGTAATAGCCGCCGTTCTCTTTGTGAGTATTTAGTACACGGCGTGCTGCGGGGAAAAGCGTTTGAGTCTAAGGTTTATTTTTTAGCACCTGGCGGCTCTTTTTTACTTATCCGTAAATAATTTGCTCTTTCTTGTGATTCAGTTTATTTTGAAAAGTCTCAACAGGATCTTGAGCTTTATTGTGAAAGGTTTGTGGTACATACACAAGCGGACACGCGATGGTTCAACCGTCGTTGTTGCTAACCACAACGCACAAAAACAGGTGCTTGTCCGTCCGCAGTATCTAGAAAATTTGGGAAAATACTGGCATCATAAACAGTACTTAGCTACTTCTGAAGAAATTATGATGGGACCCTAAAAAAATATTATGTACAATAATGGATTTCTATACATTTTACATCAGATGAAAACGTTTGTAAGATTCAGAGCGATAAACAAACAAGAGAGAAAAGCCGATCAGCTGATCACTGATCAGTTTCATGATTGAAGTAGAAACAGGAGAGGGAGGGGGAGAGAATGAGAGAAGAGGCAGCTGTGCAGCAAAGACACAGAATAACTCCAGCTTTGTGTCTTTTTCATTGTAGCTGAAATACGGGACAAACTGTGTTCCTTTTCACCTCAATACGAAACGCGCAATATTTTCTCTGTATGCGAGACGATTCCGTTTTTTACGGGACGGTTGGAAACTCTAATAACTAACCTTATAAATAAGATTAAACAAGTTCAACATCTATAACATCATAGCACCCGCCCAGCCGTATAGAAACTCTGTCATGAGTACGCAGTACGAGTTATTGTAACTGACTGTAAAAAGTCAGCATAACGAAAATAAACTGCACCTAAACTTGGTTTACGTCTGACCCAGATAGACTGCAGGTCATAACTTCTTACCTGAAGTTCAGTTCACTGCCTCGGGTCTCTGGTCCTCCTGCCTTTCCGTCATCCACCTGCCAGCGTGCTGCATCTGCTGGCCTCCACCACTTGCTAATGTTACTGAATCTGTAGAAGCTCCGCAATAGCCACCACCAAACAATTAAGTTATTTTTACACATCTCCCTTCATCTGGCCAATCCACCACCTTTCTGCTAAGTACTGTTTAGAATACCAGAATAGGGAGGATGGTGTAGGTTTAAGTAAATTAGATTGATCAGTATTGCTGAACAATGAAATATTTTGAGTATAGTGCATACAGGTATAACAGAATAGCTTTAGTGTTTTGTTTTTGAACTTGAGTATGAACTTATACAAAATGCAGCAAGATATTAAAAAAAACAGTTTTGTTGATTATTAAAGGAACTATATCGGATTCATGTCGTTGTCGGCAGATATCCAAATATATGAGATCGGTATTGGACATTAAAAAAATGGTATTGTGCCATCTCTAGTTGAGATCTGGTATTTTTCTGTCTCAGTCGAGTCAGGACTTTGGACTCTGCTAGGTCAGATCCTTCTAGATGTCCGCAATGCTTCTTTCAGGCTCCTCAACTGCTGCGCACTGGCTCCAGTGCGGTGAGACATCCTCTGCACCACCTCAAACCAGTCCAACAAACCATACACTAAAACACCCAACTTGTTGAGCTTCTAAGATCCTTCACTTACCACTGCAACAAGAGTACCCACTAGAATACCCAAACTCATTGAGTTTCTAGAAACCTGCACCAATAATTGCAGCAGTAAGGAAGCAAGGCTTTCCCCATTGGTCCGGTTGAAAATCCTCCCAAATAAAAAACAGCTCACCATTGCAAATTCTTTGCTGTCTCTCTCCTTGGTTTGTTAAAACGTCCTGCATGTCTGAGTTGCTGAAGCATATGTCGCGATCCCCCCTTTTTGAAAACAAAAGAATGATGGGACTGAGGCAGTTTTCCCTCAGGATGGCCAGACATCGCGTGCCGGTGATTTAACACAACTCACCTGAGGAATCCTGCTTGACAACGTCACATTTTTATGGAAATTTTCAAAATTAGCTGCAACACACCCCGTGAGCTGGATTTGAAGTGGCTTTAATAAACACGCATACCTAAAGCTTCAGTCCAGCTCATCCTTGACCTTCTCCCACGCTAAGAAACGTTATGACCACCCGTCACCTCCCTTAAAGCAGGATGTCTGGAGATCTTCCAGTTTACGATGGGTCCACTGTGAAGGTGCAATAACATGGGGCCCACTTGTGATAACATTCTACATGCATGTATACAACTGGTCAACACTAAAGTGAGGGAATAATATTACTATTACTAATGTGATATGATTTATAAGAAAAGAAATATGGCACTACAACATGAATAACACAGCGCTGGTAAATACACACAGAAATTAACAACTGCAAGATTAAGTCTGCATGGCTCACAAGCTACTGCGACCCTAGGATGTCGCTGTCATCTTCCTGCTCCTGAAAAAACATACATACATCCACCCTTTCCTTGTCTGCTTGGAGTAGGTGCAATCTGCGTATCACTGTCAAGTCAGTGAACCATTTGTCCCCATTATCAGTCCAGTCAGTCCCCATTGTAATGTGAAGAAGCTCACTTTACGATCATTTTCCAGCAACACTGTTGTATAGCACTTTTAGTTCCAATCATGCAGGCCTGCTTAACGGACAGCAGATTCTCAAACAAAACTCTCAGTGCACTCCTCAAACGTGAAAAGAAAAAAGAAAAGAAAATACTACAAAATATAAAAATACGAAAGTCTAGTTTTAGGACTTGCCAAAGCATATACTCGTCTCCTTAAACTGATAAATCAAACCAAAACTTATTGACAGGTTCCACTTGGTAAAAAAATAAATAAATCTAGCCACCAAATAAATCCCCAAAACATTCATCCACCAGCCACACACATTTCACACAACCCTAATGTCCTATTAGATAATAAGTTTCTTCCCATGTAACCAGGTGTATGTCATGGTAAAGCCTCCCCACACATTTGAATTTGAATGTATTTATTTAAAAGGGACAGTGCAGTTTGACATAGTCCACATACAAAACATGAAACTGATGTAACACACATAAGTTTAGAGCTATTGCTAATTTTCAACAATTGTCGCTTGTTGGGCTTACAATCAAAATAAATACATTTTACCATAAAACATACATTTTCATAAAGCCAAAATACATGGTAAATACAACTACAATTAATAGACAATAAATAAAAATAAAATTATTAGTTAAAATGACTACATCTCTGATTTCCCTTTAATCAAACTTTAACCTTCAATGGAAAGGATCTGATGTCTGTAATCAATTTAATTTTGGTCGGAAGTGTGTTCCACAGATTGCAAGCCTTTATGGAAAATGACGATTGACCAAATTTAGATCTGCGATATGATATCTTGCAGTTTCCGTTCACAATGCTTCTAGTAATACGATTACTATCTTGTCTCTGGATGTATCTATTAAGACACTCTGGGGCCATCCTATTTATACATTTAAAGACTAATTTAAGAAAACACATGATTAAAACTCCTAAAACTAAGTAGATTATATATCTTTAAAATGTGACAATGATGCCAGGGCTGCACGATTTTGCATAAAATGAGAATCACGATTTTTTTTGCTTAGAATTGAGATCACAATTCTCTCACAATTTTCTTTTCTAATATAAATATTTATTGCACTTATTAACTGCACATCAACTTTGTAACAGTTGAGACTGAACATAAAAACATTAAATATCTCACTTGTCTACTCTTACGTACAAAACCTTAAAATACTTCTAAGAATAACATTTTGAACAGTATTCTTTCCGTGTGTAAGGTGATGAGAGAGGTAGGTAATAGCTATGTTTCTTAAAATGTAAACCACAATTATTAACAAACTATAACTCTTAGTTCGGCTGGACCATAAGTCTGTCGTTGCCGTGAAATGTTGTACTGCTTGTAATTCCGTCTCCACCCTTGCCCGACACTGCGTGTATAGAGCAGGTAGTGCAACATTTGAAAAATAGTTGCAGGACGGCACTGTGCAGTGTTTGTTTAGGGTGTTGATCATTTTCCTAAATCCCTCGTTTTGCACAGTGTTGATGGGAGCCATATCTTTAGCCAGGTGATATGTGATAGCCTCCGTATTTTCTTTGTGCCTGGGGGAGTTTGACGGGTATGGGGAAGTGCTGTATAAGGTTCCCGTTATTGATGTTTGGGTGGTTGACCGGGAGTGATTTTCTCCTGTCACTTTCTTGGCCTTTACAGCTTCGTCATATTGCACTTTATGGTGACGTTTAAGGTGGTTATACAAATTCGTAGTGTTAGCTTGCGGTGCTGCTACTATGGCAAAACACAGCTTGCAAATGATATATTTTTTGACTCTCATCGTTTTCTTTGAAACCAAAACACTTCCACATGGAGGAACGAAAACCTTTTCTTGGAATTTATGTTACAGTGGGGTTGTCATTCTCACCGCCATCAGCGAGCTTTTCCTCTGCACTCATTGTGTTTTCTCCCCTCCGGCAGTTTCTCTCACGTGCTCTCCGTTGTTCTTTCCCTGCCAGCTGGCTTCTGTATCACGTGGTATAAGGCTCCGCCCTTGTCATTTGTTGAGCAGGAGGAGTGAGCGCTTGTTTTCATGCAGATTATGTCCCGGATCAAAATGCGGTACAATCGTCATCTTTTTTTTTTTTTTTTTTTTTTTTTTACATCGTTGTCATTTGGAAATGAGATCGCACATAAGTATGAATTGAGATCGCGATTTTCTAGCATTTAATTGTGCAGCCCTAAATGATGCCATCGAACAGATTTGACATAGGACACAGACCTTCAAAATAAAACAGGAAACATGAGACGCAGACATGACAATACAAACTTGGTAACATAAGACTCGCAGCATGAAACACAAAGGGTGAGGGAAACTTAAATACAGGGGAAGAAAATAAAAGGGAAATCTAATAACCAAATGAACTTTGCTGACCTAAAGAACTTCAACATATACCATAAACATCAAAAATGAACTAGAACTCAAAACCCTGGGTCCAAAGACCCAGGAACGTGACAAATGCATAAATAACTGAGCCGCTGAAGCAGGTATATAGTGCCGAATTAACTTAAAACAACTCAGATCGGGCGATCGTGGCTCAAGAGTTGGGTGTTCGCCTTGTAATTGGAAGGTTGCCGGTTCAAGCCCCGGCTCGGACAGTCTCGGTCGTTGTGTCCTTGGGCAAGACACTTCACCTACTGCCTACCTACTGGTGATGGCCAGAGGGGCCGATGGCACGATATGGCAGCCTCGCTTCTGTCAGTCTGCCCCAGGGCAACTGTGGCTACAACTGTAGCTTGCCTCCACCAGTGTATGAATGTGAGAGTGAATGAATAGTGGTATTGTAAAGCGCTTTGAGGGTAACGAAAAGCGCTATATAAATGCAATCCATTATTATTATTATAGATTAGCCATGACCGTCTTAGCAATCTTCTTTACATGCTTGTCCAATTTAAGACGTAAATCAACAATTATTCCTAAAAACTTAAAATCTTTGACCTCTTTTATTTCTTCGTTCCTTCACTGGATTTTAAACTCATCCTTTATCTGATCATCAGGAACAACCTAAGAATCTGTTAGTCTCACTCATTTAAACCCTCTGCTGCATTCTGTTCACCACTGCTATCATTCAATCATCTTTCCTAATATAATATTAGTCCACTAGTTCATATATCGTTTCTCATCTTACTAAGTGAGCCGAACAAGATGATAAAATCAGAAACACAGGCTTAAAATACCATCTGGTATTCATGAGCTTCATTGCATGTGTGTGTATGTGTTCGTAGGATTAAAACATTCTGTGCTTATGTATGTCGTTTTAATTACATTACCCCTTTTTCTGAAACAAAACTCTGTTTACTACAACGTCTTGTTTCAGAAACATCTAAAGAAGAAAGTCTCTATTGTAGTCAGGCACAGCTAAATTCTGATAGTGAGTTAACCTAGCTAACCACACTGTGTGTTGTTAACACCTTCAACATGTACCCCCTGGTGATGTGTGCCACTTCCTCTATGTCCTCTATTTCTACCACCATATGGAGAACCACAATAGCCACACACATCGAAATACAGAATTCTTAGATGCTTAGATAACGAATTGTAGAATAAATTCTCCATTTGTAAAATAATTTTAGAATTCCACATTAACAAAGTGAGTTTCGAAATGTTTTTTAAAAACCTCATTACCATCCTAGGGGAGCTAAGATGGTAATGAGGTGCTTGAAATGTTGTAGGTGGCTGAGTTTATACTGCTACCATTGAAACTGATTGGGACTCCGTCTTTGTGGATCTATGGAAGTCCATATATACAGGGTGTAGCATCCCCTGGGTAAAGGCGGTGAAATGCAGGGGGGTCAGTGATTTTTCCCTTTCAAGTTCTTGTAGGCAACTGATGACTTTGTTTTTGTAGTTGCTTCTGGGGTTTCACCTTGAAGCTTCATAGGTATTTGTACTGGCCTCGTAGAACCACTTTCTACTATCCAGGAGTTAAACACCTCCACACAAAAGTCACTGACGCCAGAGTGGGTTTAGACCTTGCTTTATATGGCAGGTGTGAAACTGTAACAACAAATACAGTGAATATGAGTGTCAAATTAAAATAATTACTTGAGGAGCTGCTTGACCAGCCAAACAATAACACATACTCACAGGGAATGCCTTTTTATCAGCCTTTCACAGCATAGATCACATTAATCAGTCGATTGTCTGAGTCTTTACACTTCCCCTGTCCGCACACAGACCATGCCTTTCTCTTAAAGGGCCAGTGCACTAACCAAACAAAACATGTACAAATTTGACAATAGTCAGAACACTCCCCGCCTGGTATCTTCAGGGATACCACAACAGATATCTAAAACATCACTAGATAACAGAAAAACCATTTCAGAAATGGGTCTATATTTCTTCTTGTTTGTTTGTAAGTCTTAACATTTCCCTTGGAAGCAACTCTAACTTCGGCCTTTCTGATGATTCCATCTTGACTCGCAACTGTCTTTACGATTACGCTCATTGGCCACTCATTTCTTCTTGTTTGTTTGTCCTTGAGGAGAACGACATCTCCCTGTTTAATGTCAATGTTCTTGCCCACCGCTTTCTGTTTGCTTGTCCCCCTCTTGTTCACCTTGTAGTTACTTCCCATGGGCCAAACATGTCCATGCCCACGTAAGAAAAGGGGGGCTCAACTTGGAGGCGATCTACGGGCAAGTCACTCATTAATTGCTCCTCAAACTTCCCTCTCAGCTTCTTGCATGTCACACATTTACTTATGACTCTGCTAATGCATCCTTTCCCTCCTACAATCCACAAGCCACTTTCTCGGACAGCGCCCTCTGTAAAATGCCTGCCTTGATGGCTTACCTTCTCATGGTGGTGGCGCACAAGGAGGGTAGTGATGTAGTGACTGCCTGGCAAGATTACAGGGTTGGTGTCTTTTACTCCCAGCCCCGCACGATTAATGCGACCACCAATTCTCAGCAGATTGTCACTTCCAATCACAGGGTTTAGTTTTACCAGCGGGCTGTTCTTAGGGAGGTTCTGTTTTTCAGAGATCCGCTTTATCTCGTCTGCATATGTTTCGAACTGCACATTTTTAATGATCATTGTCTCTGCTTGATCTAACAGTTCTGGGGTGATGGCCGTTTTACAAATGTGCCATCCTTTACAGTCTGGGTCAACGTTTGATTGTGAAAAGCATTGTGCGATGTGAATCAAGTTTGACATGGTTTTCCGAAGTGAGCACCATGTGGAGAAACGCTCCCAACGTCCTGAGCCCAAAACTTCCTTTGTTATGTTAGTGCAAAGCGTCTTTACCTCTGGGCGGACCTCTGCGTCGTTGTCTGGGTCCAGCAATTTGTAATCAGTCTGCTCTAGATGGATGTATGAAGGGCACTGGAGAAACGCTGGACCTGTGAACCATGTCGTGTGTTCTAACTCAGCAGCTGGAACTGATCGTGAGCCGTGGTCAGCAGGATTCTGGTCGGTCGTAACGAAATGCCATTGCTCTGGAGTAGTTGACTCTCTAATACGACACACCCGATTGTTTACATAGACATAAAAGCGTCTGGATTGGTTGTGAATATAACCAAGAACCACCTTGCTGTCTGTATAGAAACTAGTTTTGTCTATAGGGTGATCAATCTCTTCACATATGACCTCTGCCATTTCAACCGCCATTACTGCGGCGCAGAGTTCGAGCCTAGGTACAGTGAGCTCTGGCTGTGGAGCGAGTCGTGCCTTACCTAGGGCAAACCCAACCTCTGTCTTGCCATCCCCAGTGGTGACCTTGAGGTATGAAACTGCACATATTGCCTTCATGGACGCATCTGAAAAGACACAAAGTTCTACACATTTAGCCTGTGACAGTGACATTTTAGTGTAAGTGCGTGGAACATTGACTTTGCTGAGGCATTGGAGGGACTGTTGCCATTCTATCCATCTGCCTTTCAGATCCTCTGGGAGAGGTGAGTCCCACTCTGTTGTCTGTAGCGACAACTCTCTTAGAAGCAGACGTCCTCGAACGGTGACTGGGGCCAAAAACCCGAGCGGGTCAAACACACTGTTCACAGTTGAAAGGACTCCTCTTCGTGTGTATGGCTTTTCAGCGTGAGGAATGTGAAAAGTGAAATAGTCCTCCATTATATTCCACTTTACTCCAAGACTGCGCTGATCTGGGAGTTCATCCTTGAACAGGTCCAGATTTTGGAGATCCTTGGCTCGGTCTTGAGGTGAGAATGCGTCCATCACTTCAACCTTATTTGATGCTATTTTTAAGAGGCGAAGGTTTGAGTCTGCTAGCATGTCTTGTGTCCGTTTCAGGAGGTCGATAGCATCATGTTTGGTGGGAACAGACTTTAAAGCATCATCAACATAAAAATCACGCTCAATGAAATGGCGAACATCTGACCCGTATTTGGCTTCTCCTTTTTGCGCAGCCCTCCTCAAACCATATGTGGCTACAGCAGGCGAGGGGCTGTTTCCAAATACATGCACGCACATCCTGTAATCCACGAGCTCTTTCTGTGGATCATTGTCTTTGTGCCAGACAAACCTCAGTACATCCCTGCAGTCCTCGCGCACCAGGAAGCAATAGAACATCTGCTGGATATCTGCGGTTACTGCAACTGGATGTTTCCTGAATCTCACTAGCACGCCTAATAGACTGTTGTTCAGATTGGGTCCTGATAACAGCACTGTGTTGAGCGACATACCTTCAAACTGCGCGCTGGAGTCAAATACCACTCGGATTTGTGACGGCTTTTGAGGATGGTACACTCCAAAATAGGGCAGGTACCAACACTCTTTGTTCCCTTGTAATGGGGGTGCGAGCTCCGTGTGCCCATTGTCCAACATTTTCTGCATAAAGTCTATAAGGTGAGCTTTCATTTCTGGGTTTTTGTCTAGAGTTCGTTCAAGTGACTTGAGGCGACTGAGTGCGTAGCGGCGATTGTTAGGCAGCAATGCTCTGGGCTGGCGGAACGGCAATGGAGCCACCCAGCTTTGTGACTCATCCTGGAAACACTCATTGTCCATGATATTCAGGAACTGCAGATCTTCCATGGAGGGTGCAAGCTTATTGTCATCCTTGGTCTGGCAGAAAACATTGTTTCCTATAGTTCTGTTTTGTGTTCTGTCCTTTATGTTTGAACCACCAAGTACTAAGTGTCGATTTAAGAGACTGGTGTCTGGCTTGACAGTAAAGTGGCTTTCGCACGGGGAAAAATGAGTTGGTCTTCCATCCGATAGAACGTGAGTCTTAAAGGTGGAGACTTGGGAAGGCTTATGAGTATTGCCTAAGCACACATCTCCTATTATCACCCAGCCTAAGTCCAGTCTCTGTGCGTATGGTGCATTGTGCGGACCATTGATCTGACTGCGCACTTTATGAACTCTCAAAATGTCTCTTCCAAGCAACAGCAAAATGTCTGCACCACTGTCCAAGGGTGGTATTTTGTGTGCTATGCCTTTGAGGTGACTGTGTGCGTAAGCCGCGGAGGGAGTGGGAATCTCCTCTCTTTTGTTGGGAATCATGTTGCACTCGATTAACATAGGCAGCTGAATAGCGAGGGAGCTATCGATTGCCTCTATCATAAACCCAAAGGCTCTTCTGCCAGAAGAGAGACCTATGCCACTGCATGTCTGGAGGGTGTATGGCTCTGTCTTACCATTAACCTCGAACATGTCAAAAAACTCAGAGCGTGCTAGTGAAACGTTACTCTGGTCATCTAGCATGACATACATTCTCTGGCATTTACTAGGATCGTTGGCAGGATAAACGTTAACCAGGCATATGTTTGAGCAAGATTTCCCAGAAAATCCTTCCCCACATACCTCAGTGCAACTTGAAACAACTGCAGTCTCTTGTAGTTCTTGTTTCTCCCCGCCGTGACTTGCTGGGGGCTAAAGAGCTTTGGGAAAGCGGGGAACATCTGAATGCAGGGCTGTTGGGTGCTTATCACTGTTACATTCAGAGCATTTGATTTCTGCTTGACAGTCGCGAGCTACATGTTTGTTAGAAGCGCAGCACTTGAAACAGATGTTGTGTTGCTTTAATATTGCCTTTCGTTCCTGAATTGGCTTTTCTCTGAAACTTATTCACTGTTGTAAGGCGTGAGGTTTGTTGTGCACAGGACAACATTTGTCCGGTCCTTCCTCAGATATGGCCGTAACGTTGGTTTTATGCACTGAAACTGACCTGCGGTTGTTGCTGTAACCATCTCCAAGCTTGTCCCTTTTAACTCCAGAGTTGCAGGTTGACAGCAGATTGAAGCTTGGATCGTTGCGTGCCTTTGCTTGTGTCTGTATGAACTGTAAGAAGAACGTGAATGGAGGGAAGGTCACCTTGTGCCGCTGCTTGTAGTGTGAGCCTTCCATCATCCACTTGTCTTGTATCCCATACGGCAGCTTATCCACAATGGGAGCGACACCTGGTGCTGAATCGAGATAGGAGAGTCCATGCAAGTACCCTTCTTGTTTTGCTGCATTTATTTCCTGCAACAGATCACTCAGCTCTCTTAGTTTTTGATTGTCTCTGGGCCCTATTTTAGGAAATTGATCAAGTTTGGTGAAAAGAGCACTTTCAATGGCTTCTGGCGACCCATAGATTTCTTCTAGCCTCTCCCAGATTAGCTCTAATGCCACAGCTGGGTTTGTTATGTTTACAGCTTTAATGCGATGTGCATGCTTGGTAGATTCTGGGCCAAGTGATTTCACAAGGAGGTCGATTTGTTCAGACGCCCTAAGCTCTAGAGTGTCAATGGCATTGATGAAAGATGACTTCCAAGATAGATAGTTTTCTGGCTTGTCATCAAACTTGGTGAGTTCAGAGGTTAACAACTGACCTCTCATCAAATATTTGGCAAGCTCATTAGAGTCCCTAGAGGAATTTGGATCTGGAGGGTAGTACTGAAAACGTCCAGCAGAGGGCGGTGTAAACCCTGGTGAGACATGGCTGAGGTGCTGCTGATAGTTAACAGAGCGTAACTGTTGTCCTTGCCTTTCAGGTGAGTAATGTCTTTGATCAGGGGGTCTGAGGGAGCCATAGTCCTTTGGTGCTGAGGGCAGTTCATCCGGTGACATGTCCGGTGGCTTAGGTCGATTTGCATACTCGCCTTTTTCTATTTTGACGTCCTTTGATTTGACTGAATCACT
>JAQSNX010006136.1:0-38131 GCA_029532605.1 Oreochromis grahami | reverse complement strand
AAAGAAGCCAATCACTGGGGTAGCCTGTTTTCCTAGCTTTGGCCCAAGCCAGGTTGCGCTCATGAATGATATCTGCCAGCTCTGGGGAGAACCAGGGGTTTTCACGACCTTTTATCCGATATCTTCTTAATGGAGCATGTTTGTTCACAATTTGCATAAACCCATCTCTAAAGAATGTCCACGCTAATTCTACATCAGGGATCAATCCTATTTTCTTCCAGTCATAGTTTGACAAATCATGATAAAATGCTTGTTCATTAAAATGTTTAAGAGTTGTTTTAAAAATAATACGATGTTGTGACTTGGCCACTTTAGTATTTCTAATAGCAGCAACAACACAGTGGTCACAGTATTGTGACCACAGTATTGCATTTTATTTGTTGGCATATATGGTGATTTGAGCACAAGTGATCAGTATATTAAGATTTGAGTAGCCACCTAATCTGAATATTATGTATGTATGCTGTGTTATCATGGAAGGTTTCTTCCATGCCCAAAAGTTTTTCTCTGAGCATAAGACGGATGGCACCTAGGCCGGATGAATGAGGGGTAAATAACTAAATGAGTGACATCATTTAGTTATTTGCAGGCTTATGTGTGGATGGTAGATGGCACTAATGCATGAGTCTGCAGGTCATAGTGTATTAAACAAGGTGAAGACTGGTTTATCCTGGCAGGTGTTCTGATAATCCAGTATTTTCCAGAGACTAGAAATTTAGTCTCTGTGGACTCCTCAGAGTAAATAAGCGAGGCTTTGTGTGTGTCTGTCTTCAAGTGCATTTGAGTTTGTTGGTTTTACAGCTGGTTTTACAGGGATGCTTTTTGTCTTTTTTCGGGGGTCTACTTTTTCAATGCTAGTTTACGGTTTACTTAAACAATTTTTCTGCAAATCAAAGTTGCATCTCCAGTGGTGTTTTTTGTGTATTATGGGATTAAAGTAGAAACAGCAACCTTTTTCACTCATGTGTTTATACACTACTCTGCATTTAATTATTAGTTGTTATCAGTGTTGGGAAGGTTACTTTTAAAATGTATTCCATTACGGAATACTGAATACATGCCCCAAAATGTATTCTGTAACGTATTCCGTTACGTTACTCAATGAGAGTAACGTATTCTGAATACTTTGGATTACTTAATATATTATCATGCTGTTTACAACTACGTGAATGTACTATTGCAGTGATTTATTACTGTTACTGAAGGTCCGCGGCTCCGAACAGTAGTAAAGGGTTCCAACGGAACTTATTTTTTCCAGAGGAAAACACGAACACAGTGTACAGTTGATACACTGTGTTCTTAATAGCTTACTTACAAATGGGCTCATCAGGCACTCTTCTTGGCTGCAGTGGTTATTATTATATTTACATGCTTCCAGCTCCCGTTTTTGCTCCGTGACAGTTCGGACTTTTCCTTTCTCTCCCTCCCTCGCTCACAGACACATAACGTGTATGGTAGTCCATTCTCCCTGCAGCACGGACTACACTGCCCATGAGGCTACATTCTTTAGGGCCATGCCTGTAGCATTCTGCCTTTTAGCTTAGCACAACAACAACAACAACAAAAAAACGCTCTCTCACCCAGGAAACACCCGCTTTCACACCTTGGCGCATGTGATTAGAGGATCACCAGGGGGTCCTTTGTCCCTCCTCCTTACTCCCGCTGGGTTTAAATATGGGACTCTCGGCCATTTGACCTTAGAACTGAAGAAGCTTCTCGGATGAGAGGTGAAACGTCTTCAAGCAACTCAAAGAAGTCCAGATGCGTTTCTTTGCAAAAACCTTTGACTACGATGACCTGGATGACTGAGAACCTTCACAGACTCAAGTTCATATAATGAATTCAATTCAATCTTTATTGGCAGACTTCATGTCCATAAAAACAAGACAGAAAAACACACACAACACCCCCCCCCCCCCCAACACAAGGTATAAACCATTAAATATATATATATATACACATATGTAGATAAATAAGTATATATAGCATTTGTAAAAATATAAAACCATAATACCTC
Organism: Oreochromis grahami; assembly: GCA_029532605.1. Taxonomy (NCBI): domain Eukaryota; kingdom Metazoa; phylum Chordata; class Actinopteri; order Cichliformes; family Cichlidae; genus Oreochromis; species Oreochromis grahami. The sequence goes on along the minus strand of JAQSNX010006136.1, from coordinate 36,114 downwards.
TCCGTGAATCGCTACCTTATCGTGGTGGAGGGGTTTGTGTGTCCCAGGGATCCCAGGGGCTACGTTGTCTGGGGGCTATTTGCCCCCTGGTAGGGTCTCCCATGGCAAACTGGTCCTGGGTGAGGGACCAGACAAAGAGCGATTCAGAAGACCCCTATGAAGAGAACATCGAGGGAACAGTTTACCCTGCCCGGGATAGGGTTACCGGGGCCCCGCCCTGGAGCCAGGCCTGGGGAGGATGCCTGAGGGCGAGCGTCTGGTGGCCGGACCTTAGTCCATGGGGCCCGGCCGGGCACAGCCTGAAGAGGAGACATGGGCCCATCCTCCCGCAGGCGGTGCCATAGGGGTCGGGTGCATTGTGTGCCGGGTGGCGGTCAGGAGCGGAGGTCCTGGCGGACTGATCCCAGGCTGCCAAGACTGGCAATAGGGACATGGAATGTCACCTCTCTGGTGGGGAAGGAGCCAGTCTCCTGGAGAGGGTCTGGACTCTGTCTCAGTCTGGAGTTGCCCGTGGTGAGAGGCGGCGGGCTGGGGTGGGTATTCTAATATCCCCTCGGCTTGCTGCCGCTACGTTGGGGTTTTTCCCGGTGGATGAGAGGGTTTGTTCCCTGTGCCTCAGGGTCGGGGAACGGGTCCTGACTGTCATCTGCGCTTATGCGCCGAGTGGCAGCTCAGAGTACCCAGCCGGGGGCGAGGTCACTGAGGCAGTTAAACAACTCCTTGGTGGCAGAGCCCCTAGTGTTGATGAGGTCCGCCCCGAGTTCCTAAAAGCTCTGGACTTTGTAGGGCTGTCCTGGTTGACACGCCTCTACAATGTTGCGTGGAGATCAGGGGCAGTACCCCTGGACTGGCAGACCGGGGTGGTGGTCCCCATCTTTAAGAAGGGAGACCGGAGGGTGTGTTCCAACTACAGGGGGATCACACTCCTCAGCCTCCCTGGGAAAGTCTATGCCAGGGTGCTGGAAAGGAGAGTTCGTCCGCTAGTCGAACCTCGGATACAGGAGGAACAATGCGGTTTTCGTCCTGGTCGCGGAACACTGGACCAGCTCTTTATCCTCTTAAGGATACTTGAGGGTGCATGGGAGTTTGCCCAACCAGTCTACATGTGTTTTGTGGACTTGGAGAAGGCATTCGACCGTGTCCCTCGGGGTGTCCTGTGGGAGGTGTTGCGGGAGTATGGGGTGTCTGGCCCATTGCCACGGGCCATTCGATCCCTATACAACTGTTGCAAGAGTTTGGTTCGCATTGCCGGCAATAAGTCGGACTCGTTCCCGGTGGGTGATGGGCTCCGCCAGGGCTGTCCTTTGTCACCGATTCCGTTCATAATTTTTATGGACAGGATTTCTAGGCGCAGCCAAGTGGCGGAGGGCTTTCACTTCGGTGGCCTCAGAATCTCATCTCTGCTTTTTGCGGATGATGTGGTTCTGTTGGCTTCATCGGGTGAGGGCCTCCAACTCGCACTGGAACGGTTCGCAGCCGAGTGTGAAGCACCGGGAATGAGGATCAGCACCTCCAAATCTGAGGCCATGGTTCTCAGCCGGAAAAGGGTGGAGTGCCCACTCCAGGTCGGGGATGAGTTCCTGCCCCAAGTGGAGGAGTTCAAGTATGTCCGGGTCTTGTTCACGACTGATGGGAGAAGGGAGCCGGAGACAGACGGATTGGTGCTGGGGCTGCAGTGATGCGGACGCTGCACCGGTCCGTCGTGGTGAAGAGGGAACTGAGTATAAAAGCAAAGCTCTCAATTTACCAGTTGATCTACATCCCTACCCTCACCTATGGCCACGAGCTGTGGGTAGTGACCGAAAGAACGAGATCGCGGATACAAGCGGCAGAAATGAGCTTCCTCCGAAGGGTGGCTGGCCTCTCCCTTAGAGATAGGGTGAGAAGTTCGGCCATCCGGGAGGGGCTCAGAGTAGAGCTGCTGCTCCTCCACATCGAAAGGAGCCAGTTGAGGTGGTTCGGGCATCTGACAAGGATGCCTCCTGGGCGCCTCCTGGGTGAGGTGTTCCGGGCATGTCCCACCGGGAGGAGGCCCCGGGGCAGACCCAGGACACACTGGAGAGATTATATCTCTCGGCTGGCCTGGGAACGCCTTGGTGTTCCCCCGGATAAGCTGGAGGAGGTGGCTGGGGAGAAGGAGGTCTGGGTTTCTCTGCTTAGGCTGCTGCCCCCGCGACCCAGCTTCGGATAAAGCGGATGAAGATGGATGGATAAAACCATAATATAAATAAAACACAATTACTTAAAATAAATCAATAAATACACAAACACTTCAGCCAGTGCTTTCTCAGACTGGATGAGTAACGGGAACCACACACTGTCGGATCTGTAAGTGCTAAAATTATACTGTTACTCGAACCATCCAGTCGTTCTCTAAAATTGTACATTAACTTTCTTAAAAGTGCTTTAAAAGTCCAAACACCCACAGCTACAAACATCTGACTGGCACTACCACTTCTAGGTATCCTGCAAAGGATTCTCATCGCATCATTATATGCAACATGCAGCTTCTGCATGCTACATTGTTTGTATGATGACCACAAGGGGGCAGTATATAGCGGTGTGCAATACGCTTTAAACAAAGCCACTTTAACTGGAAGTGAACAAAAGCTGAATTTGCGTGCAATAGTATTTGCCTGCACATAGAGCTTACATCATTGTCTGTAAATGTCATCATCATCATTCATTTGCTCAGTAATAAAGTGACCGAGGTATTTCACCTTTTTATGAACTTGAAGAGTTTTTTGGGCCAGTTTAAACAAAGGGAAATTTAGCTGTTTATCCTGCTTGGTTCTACATATCAAAACTGCACTTTTAGCAGCATTGTACTCTATGTCATATTGCACACCATATTCAGTACAGACATTAAGAAGATCCTGTAACCCAGCACTGCTTGGACTAAAAACAACCAGGTCATCTGCATACATAAGATGATTTATCAATGTTTTACCTAATATACACCCAGTGTTACAGGCTCTCAGCTGTATGGACAAATCATCAACATATAGATGAAATAAAATTGGAGACAAAATCCCACCCTGTCTGACACCATTGCTGACACCAAAGGGGGCAGAAATACTACTTCCCCATTTAACCTGCATGCTCTGATGAGCGTACCAGTAAGAGAGAATCCTCACGATGTATTGAGGAACTCCCCGTCTCTTCAATTTATCAAAAAGTTTTCTGTGGTTCACTCGATCAAAAGCCTTAGAGGCATCAATGAAACACATGAGGACAGATGAATTTTTAGCCCTATACAAACTGACTATTTCCTTGAGTGCATATATGCACATGTCAGTGCCATGCTTTGGTTTGAAGCCAAACCGATTATCCAGAGAAGAGATGAACACACTAACTCTGTCAAACAAGATTCTTTCTAACACCTTAGATAAAATACTGGCTAGTGCAATCGGCCTGTAATTATCCAAACAGCTCACTTTTGAAGCTTTGTCTTTCATAACTGGTACCAATAAAATACACAGCATTGAGTCTGGTAATATGCCATGAATCATAAACCCAGTGAAACAGAGTGCTAAAAGCTTCTCTTTTAGCACTCTGTGCTAAAAGCTAAGAGTACAGACAGAACACACAGCATAGTAAACGGTAGATCGCGACAAAGACAAACTGAAACACAGGGCTAAAATACATAGAGGGAGCAATCAGGAAATGGGCAACAGGAGGGAAACACAGCTGGGGCAAATCAGGCCTGACGAAACAGGGGAAGCAAAACCAGACACATTAACATCAGACATGGACCTTCAAAATAAAACAGGAATCATAACACAGACTGAACTACAGATACAGACTGACTGGACACAGGGAGACAGCAACTAGAGAACACAGAGACATAAACCATAAGACATAACTCTAACAAAGAAACCAAAGACTAGAAATGATAAATAATATAATAAACTCAAAAGCCCTGGGTCAACGATCCAGGCATCCTAACACGTCCAGCCTAATTACTCCCAGCTGTGCTCTCCAGTTTTTCTGATTTGGTGTTATGTAAGTAAAACCAAATTAAATGTAATTGAAAGTTTAGAGAGTAATTTTGGTTTCTATCTCCATTTTTTTCAACACAACACTGTGTCATTAAAACCATTGTTGCATCAGGCTGTAAACTAGTTGTTTCTACTGTAAACTTGGGTATTCATAGTTAATGTAGAAAGAGTCACTTTCGTAGCAGGCTCAAAAGGCCATCTGCTCTGGCTTAATTTTTCACTCCATAGGGCTGCTGTTTGGCTCAAACATGAAACAGTATCTAATGCTTATCTCTGCTTCTGTCATAAGTTACATTCCAACAGTCTCCTGTTCGACAAGTGTTACCCCCATCAGGATTCAATGAAGTTACAATTAGTCAAAGGAGTCCGAGAAGCTTCTTCAGTTCTAAGGTCAAATGGCCGAGAGTCCCAGATTAGTCCCAGATGGCCATTAGACCTTAGAACTGAAGAAGCTTCTCGGATGAGAGGTGAAACGTCTTCAAGCAACTTAAAGAAGTCCAGACGCTTTTCTTTGCAAACTCCTTTGACTACGATGACCTGGATGACTGAGAACCTTCACAGACAAGTTACAATTAGAAAAACCCTGAAGAAGTATAATCGGTTTGGAAAGACGGCCAGGGGGGAAGCCTCTTCTTTCTAAAAAGTACATTACACCATGTCTTATGGTTGCAAAAACCAAATTAATTCAATTCTATTTATACAATAGTAGTACAGTAATACAGAGAAAACAGGGAAAACCCCAATAATTAGATGACACCCTATGAGCAAGCGCTTCGATGCTAATGCACCTCTCCACAGAGGTGGCTGTGAACGTTCAGTCTCTGCTTGCACAGTTGTGAGGTTGTTGCAGCTACACCAGCCACTATCAGTGTTTCAAAGGAGCCTGTAGGCCCCGCCACCCTCTGCATAAATAAGAGAGATTGATGAGATGAAGTGCAGCATCTGTACCACTCAGCATCTCCTTGGCACTGAACCCTGAAGCTCTTCCTCCACCTCTCCTCCCTACAGCTGAGCCAAAACCACACCCTACTCATACATTGAAGGTTTAGTTCCTTTGATAAAGGACCTCTATTTTAGAAGCCTGGTATTTTTCTCTTTTAACATTTATTTTTGATAATTATTAATTTTTAATTTCATCATTAACAAGAAAAAAAAAGTCTTATCTAATTATTCAATTATTCGATGGAATCAACAGAATACTTGGGTACTAAAATAATCAGCAGCTGCAGCCCTATTCTCCTGTGTACCAAAGCATTCTAGAGTCAAATGCGAGCCTACATGTCCAAGAGCTAAAGCTCGGACCAAATGGGGTCGTGCAACAGGACAATCCTAAGCACAGAGGCAAACAAAATGGTGGAGGAAGAATGAAAGAATCAGGTTGCTGTAATAGTTGAAAGTCCAGACGCTTGGAGGCAAAAATTGTAATTAGGAGCTGTGTGTGACAAATATGTACAAAACTCAATAAATGTAAGATTTTATCAGCATTCTCAGAGGATTAAATATAGAGCTTGAACATGAAATGCATCTCAAATCCAAATGAACACATCGTGACATCACAAAAGTTAAAACCTTTGGTCCAAGACTTAGTAACATGACAATGTAATAATTGTTTTAACCTTTTATTCCATCATTTCCAATCTTCCATAACAGAAGTCTGTCTTTCCCTGCAGGCATCTTTCTTCATTTTAAAAAGCTTTTCCAGGCAGTATCATTGACTGTTCCCTGGAATATTTTTCCCAGTGATGTCATTCAGATTGGGAAAGATAAGAAGCTAAAGCAAGCTAAATGTAAACTTGGGTGGTCTAATCAGGCACAGTGAGCATCTTCACAGACATCAGTTTTAAACCAGCATTTATTTTATCCATTATTTCATCCATTACTTTCAAAGATTGGGTGATTAGAAAACAATTGAATGTGTTTTCAGTGGAAGGCCACCAGCCTCATCACCTCAGAATTTCAAATTATTTTTAAGATGTTAACTGTATCATAACAAGCTTGAGTTTTTGGGTTGTAATTTTAAGGTTTATTTTACACTTGTTTAGATTTGTCTTCTGTATCTTATTTTTTATCTGATATGAATTCATTTTTTTACTTGTATTTGCACCGCTGTCTGTTTCATGTACTGGGTCTCTGCTGCTATAAATAAATAGGATAGTGGCTTCTGAGGCATTAGTAATGTTTTTTTCTGTAATCTATATAATCTGGAAACCACTTTGCAGTAATAGAATTACATTCCAACCCACTTTTATTTCCCCTCCTTCAAAGACGGTGACCTCTTATGGGAGTAACTACAGGGAGTGCAGAATTATTAGGCAAATTAGTATTTTGTCCACATCATCCTCTTCATGCATGTTGTCTTACTCCAAGCTGTATAGGCTCGAAAGCCTACTACCAATTAAGCATATTAGGTGATGTGCATCTCTGTAATGAGAAGGGGTGTGGTCTAATGACATCAACACCCTATATCAGGTGTGCATAATTATTAGGCAACCTCCTTTCCTTTGGCAAAATGGGTCAAAAGAAGGACTTGACAGGCTCAGAAAAGTCAAAAATAGTGAGATATCTTGCAGAGGGATGCAGCAGTCTTAAAATTGCAACGCTTCTGAAGCGTGATCATCGAACAATCAAGCGTTTCATTCAAAATAGTCAACAGGGTCGCAAGAAGCGTGTGGAAAAACCAAGGCGCAAAATAACTGCCCATGAACTGAGAAAAGTCAAGCGTGCAGCTGCCAAGATGCCACTTGCCACCAGTTTGGCCATATTTCAGAGCTGCAACATCACTGGAGTGCCCAAAAGCACAAGGTGTGCAATACTCAGAGACATGGCCAAGGTAAGAAAGGCTGAAAGACGACCACCACTGAACAAGACACACAAGCTGAAACGTCAAGACTGGGCCAAGAAATATCTCAAGACTGATTTTTCTAAGGTTTTATGGACTGATGAAATGAGAGTGAGTCTTGATGGGCCAGATGGATGGGTCCGTGGCTGGATTGGTAAAGGGCAGAGAGCTCCAGTCCCACTCAGACGCCAGCAAGGTGGAGATGGAGTACTGGTTTGGGGTGGTATCATCAAAGATGAGCTTGTGGGGCCTTTTCGGGTTGAGGATGGAGTCAAGCTCAACTCCCAGTCCTACTGCCAGTTTCTGGAAGACACCTTCTTCAAGCAGTGGTACAGGAAGAAGTCTGCATCCTTCAAGAAAAACATGATTTTCATGCAGGACAATGCTCCATCACACGCGTCCAAGTACTCCACAGCGTGGCTGGCAAGAAAGGGTATAAAAGAAGAAAAACTAATGACATGGCCTCATTGTTCACCTGATCTGAACCCCATTGAGAACCTGTGGTCCATCATCAAATGTGAGATTTACAAGGAGGGAAAACAGTACACCTCTCTGAACAGTGTCTGGGAGGCTGTGGTTGCTGCTGCACGCAATGTTGATGGTGAACAGATCAAAACACTGACAGAATCCATGGATGGCAGGCTTTTGAGTGTCCTTGCAAAGAAAGGTGGCTATATTGGTCGCTGATTTGTTTTTGTTTTGTTTTTGAATGTCAGAAATGTATATTTGTGAATGTGGAGATGTTATATTGGTTTCACTGGTAAAAATAAATAATTGAAATGGGTATATATTTGTTTTTTGTTAAGTTGCCTAATAATTATGCACAGTAATAGTCACCTGCACACACAGATATCCCCTAAAATAGCTAAAACTAAAAACAAACTAAAAACTACTTCCAAAAACATTCAGCTTTGATATTAATGTGTTTTTTGGGTTCATTGAGAACATGGTTGTTGTTCAATAATAAAATTATTCCTCAAAAATACAACTTGCCTAATAATTCTGCACTCCCTGTATTTGTCTCTCAAAAACAGTTCATAACTAACTTTCCACCTTTTTTCAGCTGTGGCTCCAGAAAACATCAGCTGATACTAGAAATTAAAATCAAATGAATTCTAACAACAGCTGATCAAGCTTAAACGTGCTGCTGTTGTTTAGCGCGATAAACAAGAGCGAAAAGCCGATCGTTGATCAGTTTCATGAGTGAAGTTGCAACAGGCAGAGAATGACAGGGGAGGCTTCGTAACGACAGAATAAATCGTAATATTTTCTCTGAATGTGGCACGATTCCGTTTGTACGGCAACTCTCACGAACTAACCATTATGAATAAAATAAAGTTCAACATCAGTAACTTACCGCGCACACAGCTGTATATAAACTCCCGCTAACTAGCACACAGTACGATTGTAAAAGGTCAGCACAACGAAAATAAACTACACCTAAACTCTGTTTATATCTGACCCAAATAGAGTGCAGTTCATAACTTCTTACCTGAAATTCAGTTCACCCCTCACGCTCCTGCCTTCGGTTTCCCTGCCCTCCAGGTTAGCAACCACCTTCGCTTTCCCTGATCCACGATTGACCTCCAGGTTAGCAACCACCTTCGCTTTCAGCCTGATCTGCGATTGACCTCCAGGTCGCCCGCCCCGCCTTGTGCCCCGCCTGTGTGTGGTTCGCAGCATGTCCTTTCTGTCACACACCGGTGGATAGCTGCCCTCTGTTGTAGCTCCGGCTAGCTCCACCACCAAACAACTCAGTTATTTTTTCCACATCGACTGTAAGCATCATCTGCCCATATAAACGAAAAATAAGTCCAGCTAAAACACAGACCCTTGGCGAGCCATCGGGTGTTGACACAACTTTTAGCTGCTTCACTATAAGCCAAGGCTGGGTGCTTTTTCAGGGGTCGCTAGCTAGCTAGCGCTAGCTAGCCGGCTGCTGCTATCAGCAACAACACGTAAGTTGCTAATATGGGATGTCTTGATAAAACGAGCAGATATTTGAAGTTTACACACCTACATTCTCGCCTGAAAATATCTTAAAAGTTTATTTTGTGACCTAGAAACACCAAAAAAAGCATTATAAAATCCAAGTGGTGTCCGCCATTGTTTCACTGGCAGAGGCGTGCTATGAATTGTGGGATATGGAGTTTTCCACCAAGGATAAAAGTTTTAGCCTGTACTACTCCCAGTATACCACTAGAGAGAGCCAACACACCACAAATGAAGTCTGTTTCTATGGGGCCAAAAGTAGAATCTTTCTCAAGGCTATTGGCCCAAATTTGCACTAAAATCTAAATATTTCAAAAACTATAAAAGTCATAAACACCAAAAGTCATACCATACTAGTCCAGCTCCAGCCGCACAAAATGATGTAACATATGTAACCCTATTGTCAAAACTGTTTGGCAGAGGAGCGCGGGAAAATTTTCACTAAAATATTAATATTTAAAAAACTATAATAGTCATAAACACCAAAAGTCATAGCACACCATTCCAGATCCAGCCGCACAAAATGAGGTAACATATATGAAGCTTGTCTCAAAACTGCGGGGAATAAATCGAGTTATGTGTGCTGCAAAATTTCAGGCGGAAACTGGAGAATAACAATAACTAGAAAAATTTGCATTTCCTGCGAAAATGCAGTGTGGATGCTTTAAAGCTGAAGCTGTATGTAAAAACTAGTTGAAAAAGCTGAAAAGTTGTAGAAATTGTAAAAACTTTGCAGAAGCAAAGGAACTTTGCTAAAATGGAATAACTTAGCAGAACTGCAATATCTTAGAGGAAACATAATACTTGGCAGAAATACAATAGCATAGCAGAACTTAGCAGAAATATTGTAACTTACCAGAAACATGATAACTTCTCAAAAATACAAGAATTTAGGAGAAATAGTATAAGATAACAGAAAGAATATATTTAGCCCAAAATACTTAAGCATTACAGAAACACTATGATTTAGAAAAATAGTAGAACAGAGCAGAAATACTGTGATTTACCAGAGACACTCTGATGAACTATGAATATTGTAATTTTAAATCAATACTATGTTTTAGCACAAATACTATAATTTGACAGAAATACTATCATTTGGCAGAAATACTATGTTTCAGCACAAATACTCTGGTTTAGCACAAATATTATAACAGCAGAAATACAATTATATAGCAGAAGTGCTATATTTAGAAAGAAAAATATAATATAGTAGAAATAGTATGATTTAGCAGAAATACTACAATATAGCATAATAACAATGATTTAGAACAAATACTATGATTGAGCAGAATAGTAATAACTTAAGTGAAAATACTGGAAAAGTAAGATGACAAGCTGAAAAAAAAAACGGAACATGGTTAAGTTCCCTCAAAACTAATTGTTGTTCACCTGTGAAAAAAAAAAAAAATAAAAATAAATTTAAAAAACAAGAAGGAACAGCCAACAGATACACACAAAATCAAATATGTATACACAAATGCACAGAGAGAGAGACACACGGAGGGTCTATGCCAGTCAACCAGTCTGAATATATTATATTTTTTTCCAACAATGAGATGCTACCCTAAAGAGGGTCTCTCTCTCTCTCTCTCTCTCATGCGCACACACACACACACACACACACACACACACACACACACACACACACACACACACACACACACACACACACACGGAGAGAGAAGCATGTTTTCAGTCAAGCAGCCTGGGAGCTGCTAAATTTGAATCCACAGAGGCTGTGTACTTTTCCCCGCCAAACCAGGTGCACACACGCAGGATTTTTGCAGTCTATTTCTCATAGTGAGGATTCCCCTCAAACAAATGACCATAATTCCCTAACTGTATTGGCCAGAACGGTCATTCTTACACCGTTTTGTTCAGAAGAGATGGGGGAATCGTCAAGTGTTGACAATTTATCATTAAAATATGAATTTTTAGAGATATATGACATCGATGACTTGTTGGCTTAGAAGCCACGAAGGCCCCAATATGCAAATTTGAATGCCTCAGCCCACATGTGTGATTGATTGCCTGGGAAGCCGTCCAGGCCCTGATTTGTAAATTTGAATGTCTCATCCCTAAGATATGATTGGCTGGCTGCGAAGCCGTGCAGGCCCTGATATGTAAATTTGAATGCCTCAGTCCTCACAGAGGATTGGCTGCCTGGGGACCTGGCAGAAATATATAGAAATACTATGATTAAGCATAAATACTACATTTAGCAGAAATACTTTTTTAAGCACAAATCCTATAATAACCAGAAATACTATATTAAGCAATATAAATATCCTATAAAAATCCTATAAAAAGCAAAAATACTGTACTATGATTTGGTAGAAAAACTATAATTAATCAGAAATACTATATTTAGCAAAAATCTTATAAAACAGCAGAAATGCTATGATTTAGCACAATAGTAATAACTTAAACAGAAAAATTGGAAAAGCAAAATGAACAGCTGAAAAAATGCTGAACATGCTAAGGGTCCCTCAAATATACTTGTTAAATGAAAAAAATCGGCAAAAAAATATATAACAGCCACACAATCACACATATGGACACACATGCACAGAGAGACACACACACAAGATCCAATTCAGTCAGCCAGTCTAAATATATTGAATTTGAATCTTACAATGAGATCATCCCATAAAAAGGCTTTCTCTCTCTCTCTCTCACACACACACACACACACACACACACAAGCTTGTTTGCTATCCTCGTGGGGACATCACTTAACCCTGACCCTCACCACAAGATCCAATTCAGTCAACCAGTCTAAATATATTGAATTTGAATCTTACAATGAGATTATCCCATAAAAAGGCTTTCTCTCTCTCTCTCTCTATCTGACACACACACACACACACACACACACACACACACACACACCACCTACCATTTGTCGCTGCAGTGCTCTCCAGTCAAGAATGACAGGGTAAGGGTTCAACCTCCAGTTTTCTGGTGGTCCAGAAATAGTGACAATAATCAGCTCCTGCCAATGTCCACCCTCCTGGTGAGAGTGCTTTAACTTTTAACTTAAAACACACCCACTGGGAGGAGTCTTGTGACCTAGGGGTGGAGCAATACAAAAAGGAAAGGGCACACACTCATGTGCTTATATGTGTTTTGTTTTTGTTTTTTTAATTATCAGGTGACTTTTTTTCATTATGTCCCAATACATAGCACTTTACTGTGCAAATAGGCTACACATAACTTTATGAATACAAATCAGTGTAAATCATGTGACTGTATCATTTGGATGCCTGATGACAAGCAGGGTTCTGATGTTTTTAATGAGAAAAAAAATGAAAGCATGGAAATTGCTTCATTGTTTTAATTTCATGAATTTAATCTCCGACAGAGCATGTGTGATATGATTTCAGAAGAAATGGAAATGGAGCAAAGACAGTCAGAAGAGACCTATTATGATGAACCACACTCATTATATTGCAGAAGTAATCACTGAAATGAGTGTTTTTTGGTCAGGCTATTTTTTGATGGTTTTCATAATGATATTAACTTTGCTTATAAAACAAAGGATGTTAATGGTGTCAAGAACACATACAACCACTTACCACAATATATATTCCTTCCTGATCTGCTTGGTTATTTTTACATTCCTGTTTACATGTAGGACGTGATAGTCCTGATAGTCTGATACAGTTTTACAACATATACACAACCTGGACATGAATTGTGGATTCACATCCCTTTATTGCCAGGATGCTCTAAAATGCTCTAAAATCATCTGTAGATTATTTTAAAGCACATCAATTCCACAAACAAGACCAGTACAATGAACATTAGTCATATTTTAACTGTAGAAACATCTATTTAAAGAGACATGCAGAAGGAAATAGACAATAAATTTAGAAAAAATGTTTTGTTTTCTTAATTCAATCATCCATAATACCAGCACATTTTCAATTGTTTTCTATTAATGTTTTCAATTAAAAGCCATGTAATGAGTCTGATTCAATTACGTTTAATGATTAAATATTGATACTGTTAAAAAAAATACAATAAATAACCAGATTAATGATAGGAAGGTAAACGTTTGAGCTGGAAAATAGGATATCATGAGTTTGGTTGAATGCAGGAAAAATATTAATTCTATGGCTTTTTTTTAACAGAAGCTTAAACAAATTAGTGTTATGTCAGCTAAAGGAACCACTCTATTAGGATAGATACAAGCACAATTAGCCTTTACATTTGCCCCACCCTCTGTCGGGCAGGGCTATGACATCAAAAGAGGAAAACAGAAAAATCTCTAGACACCACAGAGAGGATGAAAATGCTCTCTGGTCTCTCCAGGCTACAATGATTGCAAGTTTCTTCTTCCTGCTGTTAATTGTGGGTAAGCTGAGATTATTCTAATTAAATGGAGATGACAGTTTATACTATTTAATTTATTTTATTTCTGCTGTTTCATATTTTATTTTATTTTAATCAGTAACACTGCTTTACTTGTAATAGATGGCATTTCAGTGCAAGAACAGGATCCTCTATAATTTCCCAGTAAATATATCTTGTTTACTAAATTAAATTCCACTTTTGTGTAATTAATAGATCAGTTTACAGAGATATAAAATAAAAAGAAAGAGAGAAAGAAAGAAAGAAAGAAAGAAAGAAAGAAAGAAAGAAAAAACATCTGGTATCTAGTAACTCAGATGGATTTAAACTCGAAGTATATTTAATAAAGTATATTCAATATGAAGATGTACAAAATGTTTTCAGATGGACTGCAGGCGGGCCAGTTTGGAACCTGGACTCTTAAGCTACAAATATGTTGGTATAGATAAGTCTTAAATTTAAGATTTAAGATTTCTTAGAATCTTTTGATGATATTATGTCCTATAGATGATGAGAAATTCAAATTCTTCAAAATTTTATATTGAGGAATATTATTTTGAATTTGTTCTACTATTTAAAAGACAGTTTTTTGTAGATTATTGATTTTCTGCCCAGCTTTACTTCTGAGAAAATCTGCTTTTCTCAGATGGTCTTTTTATATCTAATCATGCTCACTGACTTCCTGCTATTAACCTAATGGTTTGCAAAATGTTTCTCCAGCTAGTTATTTTTTGTTCTTGTACTTTTTCAGCTGTTTGTTGCCCCATTCCAGCTTTTTTCAGATGTGTTGCAATCAAACTGAACTGATAATTGTCATGAAACTGTAAAATGACTCAATTTAAACATTTGATATATTTTCCTGTGATTTTCATCAACATATCTAACATCCATGAGTGTCATAATCCCTGAGTCTTAAATCCGAGGTTTTCGGTTTTGTGGGTTCAAGGTTTGTTTTGGGCTTTGTGAAAGGATTTTATCAAAGTTGCCTGTCTGCCACACAGCTATTCATGACACTGCATTTTTAAATAAAAACTCAAATTAATTCTAACTGCATATTAAAGTAAAGGAAGTCATATTAATACATTTTTTTATTTTTAAAACTTAGTGCACTCATTGTCAGCTGAAAATGCATCCAGTTCAGAGCTGCAGGAAGATCAACAGATGACCAATGAGACCACTATAAGAGGTACATAGCTAAGCAAAGTTTCTCTCTCTCTCTCTGAAAGTCTTTAGCCACCTCTCATTTCCAGTCTCTCAAAGTTTTTCTCTCCCCGGGAGTCGTTTTCATTCCAGTGCTTCCACCTAACCATTTTCAGAGGCACGTTTTCTTGTTTTCTTAAGCCTATGACAGAAGATAACACAGTTTTACTGACATAAAATAGCATTTTTGCACCAACAAAGCAATTCTCAAAGAGCTACTAGTCAAAAACCTGGCATATCGCAGCATGCCGCATAGTCTGCTCTTAAAAATTTTAAGAAAACTGTAGAAGTGTAAGACAAAGGTTGAATTGGAAAGTCCAGAAAAACATCCAAACACGAGCACACAAACAGTATCTTAAGTTCATGGCTTTAAGAAACAGAAAGGAATCCAACAAAGATCTGATACAGGGCTAAGAGATGCATCTGGCCCTTCAGTCCCACCTGCCATTCACCAAAGCCTCAACAGAAATGGTCTCATTGGAATCGAGGCTGTGAAGAGGCTCAGGGTGAAAAGGCTGAGGTATGTCAAATTACACAAGAACTGATAATCAGTCGCAACAAGTCTTGACTGAAGAATCCAAAATTTTTACTTTTGGATCGAAACCTTTGTCTATATGTATAGAGGAGCTCAGCAGAGAGGTACCACAGCCAGCTGTGAAACATGATGGAGGTTTTGTTCAATTAAGCCAGTGTGGTTCGGGAGCCAGTCAAAACTGTTTGAAGTATGAATGCAGAAAAGTACTGTGAGATCAGGTATACAGCTGATCAGCATCTTTATTTTTTTTTAGCTTGGCAACCACACTGCTAGTGCAGTAAAAGAATAAATGGATACAAAAGCACAGAATGGAAAACTAACAGTCAAGGATAGACCTCGAAAGAAATTAAATAATGTGAAATCATTATGACAGATAATAGAACAAAAGGCCACTAACATCCAAAGAAGAGCTTTGAATGTCCTTAAAGAAGACTGGAAAACTACTACTGAGGACTACTTTAAAAAAATTACAAGAAAGTTTGCCTAAGAGAGCTCAGACTATGTTGGATAATATTGTTTTTTATACGAAGTGTTGAATTTCAAGCTGGTTAGAATTGTATAAATGAAGTTTTTTCTTCATTTACAGTAATTACATGTATGCTTGCTAATCTTTCAATGAATCTCTTCGCTTTTAATAGCAAAATATAAAGAACATAAAGATGACTGAAGGATTTTCCACAGTACTGTAGGCTACATGCCAACAAGTGATATCGTCTGTTGTTGTAAATAAATTGAAAATCAGAAATGAAAGCACAGAAGCTGCTTTATTTTTTTCATATCATAAAATCAATCTCAAGAATGTCTTTTTATGTGTCATTTTAGATAATGAAGTGGAAGTGGAGAAACTCTGCAATTTTCAGGCTATTGTACAGCACCTAGATCTAAATAAAGACAGTATTAAGTACACTATGAGCCGGCCCATTATAAACAACACTCATCATACAGATGTTGTGCTTGACATGAAACTCTACGCTATCCTGGATATGGTAAGTTGTTGAAGCTACTTGTGTATGTTTGTGTGTTTTAGTTTGAATAAATGATAATGGATATTTTTGTTACCAAATAGTTTGTTTGTTTCTTTCGATAATAAAATAATGTCAAAAGCCTGCTCAATTGGTGCATATTTGTCTGCTTCATTTGCATAATTTCAGTTTTCCATTTCATTTATTCTCTCGGTTTGGCAGTCCTAATTATCGAGATCCATAAGCTTCATTTATGAATTCTTATACATCAAAGGCCTGTCTTTTTTGTGGCCTTCTATGCTTCTGTTAGTTGGCTAAGACCATTTAAGACTTCCCAGATATTGGGGTTTTTTTTTTGTCTATTTGAGGCTGCATATTGTTGATCTTACCCAGGTCTTTCTAGGATTACTGTGGCACAAGTCAGGCTCAACCACTTGAGCTTGAACACTGCTTGATTTCTTTGTTCACAGAGAGAAGTTGACCAGACCTTAATTTCTTACATTTGGGTTTATTTGGTGAGTTTTCTCTTACAAGTACATCAATTTTCACAGTATTGTTGAAATTGAAATTGCTTGAAATTACGTGTTTTCATCTTTTGTCTTTTTCTCCTTGTTTGTATCTCTTTCCTCTTATGACTAGTCATGGAAAAACGAGTACACTAAGTGGGAACCAGATCAATTCTGTGGAATTAAACAAATAACAATTCCTACAGAATATTTGTGGATGCCAGATATAACTATTGAAGAGATGTAAGTTTAACATATATGCACATAAACTCACACATTCAATTCAATTCAGTTCAATTTTATTTATATAGCGCCAAATCACAACAAAAGTCGCCTCGAGGCGTTTTATAGATACAGAGAGAAAAACCCAACAATCATATGACCCCCTATGAGCAAGCACTTTGGCGACAGTGGGAAGGAAAAACTCCCTTTTAACAGGAGGAAACCTCTGGCAGAACCAGGCTCAGGGAGGGGCGGCTATCTGCTCTGACCGGTTGGGGTGAAAGAAGGAAAACAGGATGAAAGATATGCTGTGGAAGAGAGACAGAGGTTAATAACAGATATGATTCGATGCAGAGAGGTCTATTAACACATAGTGAGTGAGAAAGGTGACTGGAAGGGAAAAACTCAATGCATCATGGGAATCCCCGGCAGCCTACGTCTATTGCAGCATAACTAAGGGAGGATTCAGGGTCACCTGGTCCAGCCCTAACTATATGCTTTAGCAAAAAGGAAAGTTTTAAGCCTAATCTTGAAAGTAGAGATAGTGTCTGTCTCCCGAGTCCAAACTGGAAGCTGGCTCCACAGAAGAGGGGCCTGAAAACTGAAGGCTCTGCCTCCCATTCTACTTTTAAATACTCTAGGAACAACAAGTAGGCCTGCAGTGCGAGAGCAAAGTGCTCTAATGGGGTGATATGGTACTACAAGGTCATTAAGATAAGATGGGGCCTGATTATTTAAGACCTTGTATGTGAGGAGCAGGATTTTGAATTCAATTCTGGATTTAACAGGAAGCCAATGAAGGGAAGCCAAAACAGGAGAAATATGCTCTCTCTTTCTAGTCCCTGTCAGGACTCTTGCTGCAGCATTTTGGATTAGCTGAAGGCTTTTCAGCGAGTTTTTAGGACATCCTGATAATAAAGAATTACAGTAGTCCAGCCTGGAAGTAATAAATGCATGAACTAGTTTTTCAGCAAGGCAAGGCAAGGCAAGGCAAGTTCATTTATATAGCACAATTCAACAACATGTGATTCAAAGTGCTTTATAGAGACATTAAAAACAAAAACAAAAACAAAAAGCATGATCTAAAATTGATTAAGACAAACAAACAAACAAACAAACAAACAAACAAACAAAACAGTATTTAAAATCAAAAATCAAAACAGTAGATGAAATCAGAACAGTAGATAAAATCAGAACAGTAGATAACTGAGACAGGATATTTCTAATTTTAGAGATGTTGCGCAAATGGAAGAAAGCAGTCTTACATATTTGTTTAATATGTGCGTTGAAGGACATGTCCTGGACAAAAATGACTCCAAGGTTCCTCACAGCATTACTGGAGGCCAAGGTAATGCCATCCAGAGTAAGAATCTGCTTAGATACCATATTTCTAAGACTTTCAGGGCCGAGTACAATAACTTCAGTTTTATCTGAATTAAGAAGCAGAAAGTTAGCGGCCATCCAGGTCTTTATGTTAAACTGACATTCCTGCAGTTTAACTAATTGGTGTGTGTTATCTGGCTTCATGGATAGATAGAGCTGCGTGTCATCTGCATAGCAGTGAAAATTTATGCTATGTCTTCTAATGATGCTGCCTAAGGGAAGCATGTATAATGTAAATAGAATTGGTCCTAGCACTGAACCCTGTGGAACTCCATAATTGACCTTAGTGGGTGAAGAGGACTCTCCATTTACATGTACAAATTGGAGTCTATTAGATAGATATGATACAAACCACTGCAGTGCAGTACCTGTAATACCTACAGCATGTTCTAATCGCTCTAGTAGGATATTATGGTCAACGGTATCGAACGCAGCACTGCGGTCTAGCAGGACAAGCACAGAGATGAGTCCACTGTCAGAGGCCATAAGAAGATCATTTGTAACCTTCACTAAAGCTGTTTCTGTGCTGTGATGAGCTCTGAAACCTGACTGAAACGCTTCAGATAAGCCATTCCTCTGCAGATGATCTGTTAGCTGTTTGACAACTACTCTTTCAAGGATTTTTGATATGAAAGGAAGGTTGGAGATTGGCCTATAATTAGCTAAGACTGATGGGTCTAGAGATGGCTTTTTAAGTAAAGGTTTAACTACAGCCAGCTTGAAGGCCTGTGGTACATAGCCGATTATTAGAGATAGGTTGATCATATTTAAGATCGAAGAATTAGTTAATGGCAGGACTTCTTTGAGCAGTTTTGTAGGAATGGAGTCTAAAAGATACGTTGATGGTTTGGAGGAATTAATTATTGACGTTAACTCAGAAAGATCAATTGGAGAAAAAGAGTTTAACTTAACAACGATGGTACTAAAAGTAGCTGTAGATAATATTACATCTGTGGGATGATTATTGGTAATTTTTTCTCTAACCTCCTAGGACCTGCCGTCCACATATGTGGACATCCCATTTTGCGTTATTTAGACTAAAATATTCAATTTTGCTCTACATGGGCCTGATATCCACTTATGAGGACATTATACTGCTACTGTTCTATCAAAATTTTAAATGAATATCCTCATTTGTGGCTCTCATTTTTGTTAAAAACAAAAATAAGGTAAAAAAAAATCTGGAAATTCTTTGTTTTTAGATTCATTGGGCCCCAATATGCCCAAATATCCAAGAGAAATTAAAAATGCATGTCATGGAAGAGTTCGGGTCTTAGGAGGCTAATGATAAAAATTTTATTTGTGAAGAAGTTCATGAAGTCATTACTCAAAAGAGTGAAAAGAGCTCTGACTTTTTGTCAGCCTGGCTACAGTGCTGAAGAGAAACCTGGGGTTGTTCTTATTTTCTTCAATCAGTGACCAATAGTAAGATGTTCTGGCTTTGCGGACGGCTTTCTTATAAATCAGCAAACTATTTCTCCAGGCTAAATGATGATCCTCTAAATTTGTGACACGCCATTTCCTCTCCAGCTTACGAGTTATCTGCTTGAGGCTACGTGTTTGAGAATTATACCACGGAGTCAGGTACTTCTGATTTGAGACCTTAGTTTTCACAGGAGCTACAGTATCCAGAGTCATACGTAGTGAGGAGGTAAAATTATACATACATACAGTCACTAGCAATAAGGCATTAAGCTACAGCTAAAAATAAAAAATAAAAACAAAGCTAAACCTTTACAATTCATTATTAGAAACTTATATGCTGCTCTTCAAAATCTTTTTTTTTTTTTTTTTTTTTTTTTTTTTGCCTGTCCCATTTGGTTCTTTAGCCGTCAGAATTGTTGTCTGAAGACCAACAAGGATACCAAATGGATTTATTTTGCCAAATGGATCATCATGGCATTGCCGTATTGGTCCATTTGATCAAACTTAATTGTTATTATTTTTTTTTTCAGTTGTTACAGATGGGACAAACATGACTGGGAGATAGGAAAGGGAGAAAGAAAGAGAGGAAGGAAAAGAAAAACAGAAGGGAAAAGGGACAGTGAGAAAGGGCACTTACAAAGACAAAGAGAAAGAAAAAAAATCTCCTGGATCACCTGTTGAGAGAAAAAGGAGAAGACAAGCAAAAAAACCCAAACAAAAACAAAGCAACATACTAAACACAACACCATCACGTTAATCTAGCTAAGTGTGAACAGCAGTAAATACTAAATATTGAAAGTTTTTGTGCAGCACGCAGGACAGACAGCGCACAATGTGCTTTGAAGTAGCAGCTAAGAAAGGTGTAGTTTATGTCTACAAACAGTGAACACCCGTGTGTACACCTGTGTGGATCAACGCGCTTGTATACAAAAGGTTTCCCCATGTAACGGTCTGCTAGAGGGTGTGGAGGCCCATAGCCTCGTCCCCCAGGGCATGAAGCAGGCATGGAGGAGATCCAGGCTCGAGACATCCAGAGGCCCCAGAGTGCGAGAGCCCAAGGAGTACCACCGGAGGGGCATCCGTGCCACCTTCCTGGGCAGTGGCGGTCCTAGCCTGTTGGGCGCCCCGGGCGAACACGCCCTCTGCCCCCCCCCCCCCCCCCCCCACACACACACACACACATACAGTTAAGCCCATAATTATTCATACCCCTGGCAAATTTTGACTTAAAGTTACTTTTACTCAACTGGCAAGTTATTTTTTGACTGGAAATGACACCGGCGTCTCACAAAAGATTGTGGAAAAAAAATATTTCTCAGCTTTTATTTACATTTGAGCAAAAAGTATCATGTCCAGAATTATTCATACCCTTTACAAACTGTCACAGTCTCTGGGAAAATCCAAAGTTCCATACCATTCCAAATAGTCAAAGCTGTTCTAAAGCATCCTAATCATGGCTAAGACAAAGGAACTCAGTGAGGACCTGCAGCTGTGCATTGTGGCTGCTCACAAGTGAGGAATGGGCTACAAGGCCATATCCAAATGTTTTCAAGTTCCAGTGGCTACAGTGCAAAGTATTATTAAAAAATACAAGATGTTCCGCACTGTGGAAAATCTCAGAGGACGTTGTCGAAAGCCAAAAGTGAAACCTGTGCTGGCCAGGAGAATAGTGAGAGAGGTGAAAAAGAATCCAAGGATCACCACCAAGGCCATTCTGGTGAATCTGGGCTCTGCTGGTGGCAATGTCTCAAGGCAGACAGTCCAACGGACACTGTTGGGTTCCACGGATGCAGACCAAGGAAAACGCCACTTCTCCAGGCACTTCTAAGGCATGCAAAAGCTCATTTGGCCTTTGCAAATGCTCATCTGGACAAAGAAGAAGGTTTCTGGTCTTCAGTGTTATGGTCAGATGAAACAAAAATTTAATTATTTGGTCACAATGATGTTGCCTTCATTTGGCATAAAAATGGAGAAGCCTTCAACCCAAAGAACACCATCACCACTGTCAAACATGGTGGTGGGAACCTAATGCTTTGGGGGTGTTTTTTTAGCCAATGGACCATGGAACCTAATCACAGTAAACAGCACCATGAAAAAAGAGCAATACATGAAGATTCTCAACATCAGGCAGTCTGCAGAAAAACTTGGCCTTGGGAACCAGTGGACATTTTAGCACGACAATGACCCAAAACATACAGCAAACGTGGTGAAGAAATGGTTAGCAGACAACAACATTAACGTTTTGCAGTGGCCTAGCCAGAGTCCTGACTTGAATCCAATTGAGAATCTGTGGAGGGAGCTAAAGATCAGGGTGATGGCAAGAAGACCTCCAACCTGAAAGATTTGGAGCTCATTGCTAAAGATGAATGGGCAAAAATGCCTGTGGAGACATGCAAAAAGCTGGTCTGCAATTATAGGAAGCGTTTGATTGCTGTAATAGCCAATAAAGGCTTTTTCTATTGATTATTGAGAAGGGTATGAATAATTCTGGACATGATACTTTTTGCTAAAATATAAATAAAACCTGAGAAATATTTTTTTCCATAATGATGCCTCTTGTACATCGTCTTATTATCTTTGGGGAGACACCTGTGTCATTTCTGCTCAAAAAAGAACTTGCTTGTTGAACAAAAGTAACTTTAAGTCAAAATTCGGCAGGGGTATGAATAATTATGGGCTTAACTGTATATGACCCTATATATGAAGAGAGAGAGCGTATGCATAGTATGCAAACGGCTACCAAACAGACATCATAATTCGTCATATAATGGGAACAGGACAAATCAACAATTGACACTGACTAATTAATATTATATTATTGTATATATTGTTTGGAGTTTAGTCTCTTACTGTTACTATTTTTACCATTTCTTCTTGTAGGAACTGTAACCCACATAATTTCCTTGGGGATTAAGAAAGTATTCTGGTTCTTCGTGTTTTAGGATACATGACCTGCCATTATCCAATGACACATCTGCATACCTGTATCTTTTGCTCATTTCTCCTTGTAGGAGTCATAATTAAATGTATTGAATTTTAATGATCACTGGGTTTTCATTTGTTTGGCTATGGTGATGTGTAACGAGAGTCACGTGGGACATTAAGAGGGCGTTGTCAGTCTGTCTTTCACTGGTTTGATTTTGACAGAGAGGAGGGCTGGGTAGCTGTAGTTTTTGTTGAACGCAGCACAACGAGTTTCCCCTTGTTGCATTAGAGCTGTGATGTTTTAAGAGTTTGAATCGCGAGCTGATCACATTGCTCTGTAAACTTTTCAAGCACTTTAATAAACAAGCAAGCAATTCCACCTCTCGCATTATTGCGTACAGTTGACAGCGCATCAGGCAAATAGGCAGGCTCCACCCCCAGCCTCTAGCGACTGTGGAAGTCGCTACACTCCTCTTCTTTTCACTTTTTTTAAACTTTAAAAACGGGTTGTGCGTGAGACTTTAAATCAACAAAATATAAAATATACATTTTAAATTGTTATTGATCCCTTTACCCCGAGTCCTAAAGTGTATATTTATTTTCTTACTCTTCTTATATTTATTGTTTGTTTACTTGCACTGCTGTAACTGGAGCCTCGTCGTCACGTATCTCTATATACTGGACTGTGTGTAGCGGAGATGACAATAAAGTTTACTTTGAGTTCAGCAGTGAGCAGGCGCACCGAGGGCTCTCGCGCTCACTTTTCCCCTATAGAATTTCGAAAAAACATCGGTGCAAATGATAAGTCTGTATCATGATGTCTGGTGTTTTCGTGTTTGTTGGTTTGTTTTTATTTTGTTTTATTTTGCGAGTTGGTTATTAGATACTGCTCCAGCCACCCAGAGAATCCCCCGCCGCCCCGCCCTCTCCTCCCTGTGCCGCAAGCAGCAGGCGCACCTCGCAAACGGAGGGCGCCCTTACTCCCAGCAAATGGGCGATAGAAAACCGATCGCTGCCTATGCCATTCCCAATATGTGCTGGCATGATGTCGGGGCAGCATGAGTACGAGCAGTTTTTTTTTTTTTTTTGCCGATGCCCGTGATGCCGCCCACCACCACGATGCCGCCCCGGGCAACCGCCCGTGTCGCCCGTATCTAAAACCGCTACTGTTCCTGGGAAGGGCTGAGGAGATCCCCAGACGAGGAGGTCATCCTGTAGCCACGGAGCAGAAGCCAGAGGGGGCTGCACTGGCGTGCCCACCGGCTCTGCCGGCAGCCAACTGTGCCAGAGGGAACCGAGTTGCAGGCCCGAGGGCCCCCTTTGCCCCGGAAGAGGCCTGACCGAGCGACAGGCACCAGGCCCCGCCAAGTAGCCACCGAGAGTGAGCTGGTGCATACCTGAGCGCCCAGCCCCGGACACCAAGAACCACTAATGCACCAGCCCCTGAGGGCATCAGTCACCAGCAGGGAGTGTGGTGAGGGGAGATAGGCCTCCACACTTGGAGGGCCTGGGAGTACCCACGGAGGTGGAGTTTAAGACCCGACCTGACATATAGACACAGACAAACAGGCACACACAGACATAAACATGCTTTCCCACCCTCATGCACACATATACAAACACTCAGCACTCACCCAACGTAGGGACAGACATACATAGACATGTACACACAATCATACTCTCCAAACATACTCTGTGCCCCGGGTCCAGGTACCCTCGCCCCCAGACCCAAGAGATGTGACCCTTTCCCCCGGGGTGGAGGCAAGCAGACCGCCCCAGGCTCCGCAGCAGCAGGGAGGCCAATCGGACAGCCAACACCTCCTCCCAGCCCCCCGCCCCGATGGCTAGTAGAGAACGGGGGTGTGTGAAGACCCCATACCTCCCTCCTCCCGCTCATGTGTAGTGTTGCTGCGTGTTGTTCTAAAGTGCATTTAAAACAAGGGAGAGCATGGTGCTGCTGCCAGAGAGCAGCAGGTGTTAGCACGGCCCCTCCCGAGAACCCTCAATGTCTACATGGATTTAAAATTGAGAGGTGGGCACCGGCGCCAGAGGTAGGGTTGAGTACACAGACTGTCCTCTGGACGCCGTTAACGTGGTCACCCTCAAGGCCCTCTCATAACACACACACATATATATATGTGTGTGTGTTATGAGAGTGTGAATAATGTGGATGTCTAAGTTGTGAAATAAAATTGAGGCACAGGTGGCCAGAAGGGGACAGAGGGGGGGGATGCCTCCCCTGCACCCTGGTGACACACCCGCACCCCAAGGCCCTACCTGTGTGGGTGGGTGTGGTGGAGCGGGAAGAGGGAGGCAGCCGGGGATGGGGAGGAAAAGAAGGGAGGGGCAAGATGCCCCTCCTTCGGGGCAGCTCCCCGGCTGACCCCAGTAGGCACCCCCGTCCTCTAGTACCCACCAAGGCAAGGGAGCCCAGGCCCATCCAGACCGGGGCCTAAGCCCCACAGGACCTGGGGAAGCCCACCCCACCCCACCGCAGAGGAAACTATACCCACCTCAACATTCAATCATCTCCAGACTACACAAGACAACAGACACCCAGGTTAGGTTTATTCTCCACCTCTCCTGTGTCTCTCCCCCACCTGCAGAGTGGACTTCTGCAAGGATGGAACAACCTCCCTGCCAGTTGAAGAGTCCCCCAGTTAGGCCGATGCACCAGAGGCCCCCTGCGCCAGGGCTGAGCCCCCGTGCACCCACCCGCCCACAACCTCGGCGACACACTGACGAGGACCGAAGCCCCCAAGGCCCAGCCAGAGCCCCATCACGGAGACGAAGCATCCCCGAACCCCAAGCCCCCCCGCCTGCCCCGGATCCACTCAGGGGCAGCCAGGCTACCAGGCCAGCAACCTACGTCCGCCAGTACAGACCATCCCCCAGCCCCGCTGCACGCAGCCACGAGGAGAACACCCTCTAAGAGCGACCAGAGCCACTCACCAGGTTATGACCACAACCCCCGGGTTGAGCCCTCCAGGGATAACGTCTCTAGGGGTTCTCCTGGTGCCCTAAGCCCATCCCAACCTCCACATCAACCACAATAGCGAAGGCAGGACCAAACCATGACCCCCCACCCCCACTAGGTGATGAAGCCGATCAAAGGAGCCCAAAGGGATTGATCAAATGTGGTGGCAGAGGCTGTATCAAGACTAATGTGATCTATTAAATGGTTTTTATATTGATTAGAATTAAGATTATTTTTATTTTTCCAGTTAAGGAGGACCATTTTCTTGGCAATGCATAGGGCTGTAAAAACAATGTGGGCTGTGTTTATTTCTGCAGTGACCTTATCCAAGTTGCTCAGCAAGCACACTAAAGAGGAGTCTGGAATGTTACATTTCAGACACTTTGATAAGTCTTCACATATCTCACACCAAAACTTCTGCACTGGTGGACAGAACCAAAGGGCGTGGATGTAATTGTCTGGTGTATTGCCTTGACAGTGTGAGCAGTTGTTGGAAGATGTAAACCCCATCTTGAACATCCGATGACCTGTATAGTGCACTCTATGTAGTAATTTGTATTGTTTTAATTGCAGACTGGGATTTTTAATCAGTTTAAAGGTTTTTAAGCAAATCTGAGACCAGAAGTTTTGGTCTAAGCTTACTGATAAATCTGCTTCCCACTTTGCAATAGGAAGTAACTAGTCTGTCAAATGGAATAAATTCTGTTCCCTCTAATATATGTTCTAAGTATTTAATTCCTTTACAACTCCATTCTGGAAAATTAATCATATTATTGTTTTGTAATATGTCAGGGTTATTCCAGATAGGTGTACGTTTGCATGGGATTAATGAGGACGCTGTCATTTTTAGAAACTCCCACCATGCTGTCAGAGAAGAGCTGATGTTGATGCTTTTAAAGCATTCATGTCTTTTGATGTTTGAGCTGATAAATAGTAGGTCTAAAATTTCTAGATTATTACATAGTGCCTGTTCTACATCTAGCCAGGGCTCATCTAAGAAGCTGTGTTTAAACCATCTAGAGATGAACTGAAGCCTGTTGGCTAAAAAATAGTGATTAAAGTTAGGCAGATCTAATCCTCCTTTATCCTTGGTCCTTTGTAATGTTTTTAAGCTGATATGTGGGGGTTTGTCTTTCCAAAGGAATTTAGAAATACATGAGTCTAGAGATCTGAACCAATCTTGTGATGGCTTATTTGGGATCATTGAAAACAAATAGTTTATTTTTGGCAAGACCATCATATTTATAGCGGCAACCCTTCCCATGAGTGATATGGGTAAAGATTTCCATCTAGCCAGATCGCTTTCTACTGTCTTTAAAAGCGGGATGTGGTTTAATTTAGTTAATTCTGAAAGCTTAGGAGAGACATTAATACCTAAATATTTTATATTTCCAGATAGCAGTGGTGTAGGAGAAGAATTATGGAAGGAGCAATTAATAGGAAGAACTGTAGATTTTGACCAGTTGATTGAATAATCTGAGACTCTTGAAAAAGAATTTATCAATTCAATCACCCCAGAGATATTGGCTTGTGAGTTTTGGAGAAAAAGTAACACATCATCCGCATAAAGGCTGATTTTATGTTCCATGTTCTTGCATTTTATGCCCTTAATTACTGAATTCTGTCTAATTGCTGCTGCTAGTGGCTCAATAAAAATTGCAAACAGTGAAGGGGAGAGTGGACATCCCTGTCTGGTCCCCTCAGGAGACAGAAGCTGGAGGATGTTTGATCATTTGTTCTGACACAAGCTGTTGGGGAATTATATAATATTTTTAACCAGTTTATGAAAGAGGTTCCAAAACCAAATTTGTGTAAAGTTGCAAATAGAAATTTCCAGTTAACTCTGTCAAATGCTTTTTCTGCATCAAGAGTCAATATTATGGTTTCAATGTTTTTACTGCATGAGTAGTCTGTTAAATTAAGTAATCTACGTGTGTTTGTTGATGAGTGCTCTTCAAAATCTTAACATCATTATTTTTTTTATCCTTGAAGATATTGTGTAATTCATTAAATATATTGCAAATTGAGCAGCAAGCCCTTCAAGTCCATGTGGTCAAGTTGAGCCCTCCCAGACATTAATAAGGACTATATCTATGCTGACCATCCCATTAAAGAAGAATAGCAACTAAATGCTGTTTTTTTCTCAAAACTGTCCTGGATAATTTTTGAGATGTGCACTGGATAATTGTTTTGTCATGGCGCAATCAGCTCAAACCAAGCAGGATTCATGAGGTACATCGTGGCTTTGAAACATGAAACGATAACCTTCCTTTTCCAAGATCCATTTCGTCCAGCACATATCGATGCACCTGAATATTCAGTTATTTGGATATCCCTTTGTCATTTAGATAATCTTGCAGTGATATTCCTGCACTTGTTCATCCTTGTGTTGCTAAAGTTTTAGTGCTAAAGAATCCTTTGCAAAACCGCCCCAAACCTATGGACAGTTCTAGATTGCTTGCCCATGCTCTATTTCTCTTTACACACCTAAAACAACACATCCAAAAGATATTGTGTTAGATCTGCCTTTTCCTACAGACCAGTGGCTACTTTTTCAGTGATGAAGAGTTACACATCCTGCACAGGGATGAATGCAAGTTTGAGTAGCTCCTTTACGTGAAAAAAGAAAGACCATGGCTGAATCAAGGAGGAGGCCTAGGTCTACATCTTTCACCATCTTACAGCCATTTCCCAACTTTCTCTGAATGGTACTCATGGCTTATCCAGTAACTACAGGATAAATCCTTAGTTTTTCTTATACTACGAAAGTGGGTCAGTTCTTAATGGGATACATTGCCATAGCAACAGATGCTGTATTCTCCAGAGAAGATTAGTTTCCAGAGCAGAGATGAAACGGTATGATTTGCTCTTGAGGGCAACAAAGGGCAAAACTTCTGTGGTCCATGTGTGGGTATTACCAGTTAGACTCTGTGTGGAACAGCCTTAGGGTTCATTGTGGGCCCACGTGGGCATGTTTGTGTGGGTCATTCGTATTGATCCTGGTGGTCTGAACTTGATGAGGTGTGGATAAAGGTGTGTCTGAGGACAGTTGGGAGGGGAGACGTCATTGGTTACCAAACTTTGTCATAATTTCTAGTCCATCATTTCTAGCTGAAATTATTAAGTAATTTAACACAAACTGGTGTCAGTCGCCACTTGATGTTGCAGTTTTTATCTGGATTGTAACATAAGTAATTAAGACATGGTGGCTTAATACATTAATCCTCCTCAGCTGGAGAGTAAGATTTGAGTAGGATTCTGCCTACTTATTTGTCATAACTGATGCTGCTTTTTTGAGTTGCTATTATTTGTGCCATAACTGATTGTAATTTTCTGTCTTACAGGACAGAGAGGGACAAAGCCTCTCCGAGTCCTTATCTCTCCATTGAAAGCGGTGGTTTGGTTGAATACAGAAATGACCAGGTGATCCTAAGCACCTGCAAGCTGCATGTGTACAAATTCCCTTTTGATGTTCAGAGGTGCAACCTCTCCTTCAAGTCTATCATGCACTCTGGTGAGCCCATAGCAAATTCTCTTTATGCGTGCCATTCATGAAGTCATAAACCCAAACCATCAGATACCAAAATATATACTTCTTTCTTGCTGATCTTTTATTTTTATGTTCCACTTCAGATGAAGAAATAAAGTTACAATTCAACGAGACCAATAATACGGTCACATAATGGTCTCAAAATGCGATGCAGACACAATACGAGTGGCTGTTTATCAACATGTCAGTTACCACCAAAACTGTCAATGAATTTGACTTCAACCAACTTATGATTGTTTACACTGTGAGTATTTCTGGGAGCAGCTGCACAGAAATGGAAAAAAAAAAAAAAGCATTAATCGGTTTCGTTGCTTTTTCGTTACTTTCCTTTTTGTGACCATAATACATGTCCAATATAGAGTAAGAGTAGGATGATTAACCATCTCACATGCAAATTGACAGATTACCATGAAGAGGAGGTCTGTCCTCTACATCGCCAATTTCTTGCTGCCAGTCTTCTTCTTCTTGGTTCTGGACTTAGCCTCTTTCCTGATATTAGACAGTGGAGGTGAGAAGCTCGGCTTCAAGATCACTGTCCTGCTTGCTGTCACAGTGATGCAGCTTCTTCTCAATGAGATTCTGCCAAGCTCTTCAGACAGTATTCCACTTATAGGTAAAAAAAAAAAGAGCATATTTGACTTCATGTAGTGAATTAATCAAGCTTTCGAGTCATCAAGTGATTTGTCCACTTTCATGCTGGATACCCTCCTCAGCTGTCTATTGCATTGGGGTTTTTGCTCTGATGCTGCTCAGCCTCCTGGAAACAATTTTGGTGATGCATCTGATTGAGAAAGACTCTCCAGCCCAGGATAATGAGACAGATGGAAACTAAAGCCTGGTGGAGTACTGTGAGGAGAAACAGGACATATCCAACTTTCACAGCTGTCTTAGAGGTGTGCTTAATTGTAGCAGTCATTCTCTGTCACCTATCTATATAATTCTAGCTGTGTTGGATTGATCTTTCTAATTTTTTTTATTCCAGACATGAAGAGATGTAGTCATTGTGCATCTGTTTATGATGTATCTGTGGATGAAAGACCAACTGTGTCTACATCAATCAACAGTCGGCCACCATTGACTATAAAGGTTGGAGTTAAATTGGACTTTTAAGTGTTTTGTGTTTCAAGTGAAATATAAAAACTGATTAAAGAGATCATGTTTGCATGCGAGAGAGATTATCCCAAACCCTAACATGGGTGTTGAAAGCAAACACTTTTACTAAATCAAAGTGAAAACAATCAGTGTGTGAAATGTAGCAGCAACTAGTAGACTATATATGGCTGTGTGTGTAATCTTGTTGATTACATTTCTACAAAACTATTTTTTCAGGGTTGTAGCTGCAACCTGATGAAGATGTTCTTTCCACTGGAAAAAGTCTCAGATGAGCTGCGGGAGACTAGGAAAACCGTGACTCTGCACAGTGCCAACAAGAAGTCCAGCTACTGGACCAATATAGTAAAACATATCAACAGGGTTTTTGTCATTTTTTATTTGACAGCAGTGACTGTGTTTTTGGCAATTATGATTTTATTGTGGAGCAGTGCTGAAGATGAGTAGGCCCAAAGTTAATTAAAAAAAAACAACAACAACAACAATAACACCCCACCAAACAAAAAAACAACTTTAAATCATTAGCATTAAGATGAACTTTACTTAACTAAAAGGTTTTGTTCATTTATTAAGTCCAAGTCTAAAGTATGCATTTAGGCCCCTTTTCCTACACTTTATAACATTTGTACTTTACTGTGTGATGGACCTCATATTTAAGTCCACTTTGAACTCACATTTATTCACTGTAACTTTAGTTCACATCATATTATATGCATGGCAATATAAAGCAATGCAGTTCATGAGTGTTGTATATCTTTCATTTACATCTGTATCCTGTTGGAATATAAGGCTGTTGGAATAAACATTAAAAAGCTTTTGTATATCTTTGTGTGTTTATTGCAAAAACCAACTGACTCTGTGAATTATAAAGTGGACTCTATGTAAAGGTAATGATCGTGGAAGTTTGTTTCCCATTTTCGCTCAGCATTTCTATAACTTCTTCTATGATTATATTGGAATCACAAATATAAGTTGAAGGATTTGCAGATGGGACTAGTCTAGGGTCAAACCTTAGACCAATTCTTTTTTTATTTATATGTTACATTTGAGCCACCTCCTTAAACATTTTATTAGTATGATTCACCTAACAAACTAAAAAAGGTAACTTACCTCAGTGAATGTTTAATTATCATCAAAAAATTGATGTTTAACTTCATTAAACTTTGAATACAGCAAAAATGTCAGTTCGCTAAGAAAGTCAGTCCCTTCAATGCAAAAAAGTCATATAGTTAAGCTCGTCCTGGCTTCCCTTCAGCTGGTCCAAAATAAATTATTCTGGCTGCTAAAAAAAGAACAACCAAAAGCCTGGTTGTTGCATTTCAGTCCATTAATTTTCAAATCAGGACCAGGAGTTTAGCCCCTATTCCTATTTCCCTTTATTGATTGAATGACTGACAATAACTAATTTTTTACCTCTAATTCAGGTCAACAAGTCTTCATTAAAGGGCTTCCAACAGCTTCCAACAAGTTTGCAGTCAGAAACATTAATTATTGCCCCCGACAACCAGATATCTCTAATCAAACAGCATCTTGGTTCTCTTGGCTCATCTGTTCACCTGAGCCTCAGATACCTTGGTGTGATCTTTGATTCTGCCATGTCCCTAGAACAACACTCTCGCCAGTTGATTAGGAATTGCCTTTATCAGCTAAGAAACATCTCCAAACTGCGAACTTTGCTGTCTAAATCTGAGTTAGAAATGGTTATTCACGCTTTTATTTCATCTCGCTTAGATTATTGTAACAGCCTTTTTCTTTGTTTGAGCAAAAGGAATCGTGACCGTCTCCAGTTAGTCCAGAATGCTGCTGCAAGGCTTTTAACTAAGACACGAAAAAGAGAGCACATTACACCAGTGTTACGTTCATTACACTGGCTTCCAGTACATTTTAGAATTCATTTTAAAATCTTGGTACTGACTTTTAAAGCTTTGAATTGTGATGCCCCTGCCTACATTTCCGATCTTTTAGAATCCCACACTCCCTCTCGCAGCCTGAGATCTTCTAATCAAAGGCTGCTGGTAGTCCCACGAACTCGTTTTAAGACTAGAGGTGATAGATCTTTTAGAGCGGTGGCCCCCAGGTTGTGGAATGCTCTCCCTCCATCTTTACGTTGCCTTGATTGTATTTATTCTTTTAAAAAGCAGCTTAAGACTCATTTATTTGGATTGGCTTTTAATTAGATTTGTGCTGTATGTTTGATTGTTAATGTATTTTATGTATTTCTGTTTTATATTACTGTGAAGCACTTTGTGGTTTTTATCCTGTGAAAAGTGCTATATAAATAAATTGATTTGATTTGATTTAGCAGAAAAACATTGTCAATTTCAAATGCTGAAAGACATCTTTTGCTCATTTCTCATGTAGATCAACTACTCAACACAGCTAAGAGGGGAAAATGGAGGTACAAACTTCACAAAAATCTTGCTGTGGTTTTTATATGTGTGATTGTGAGTATGTTGGGGTTGGCGTTGCTGTGGCTCAGGATGTAGAGCAGATCACCTACTAGTTGGAAAGTTGGTGGTTTGACCCCTGTCTGCTCCAGTCTGCATGCCAAACATCCTTGGACAAGATAGAAAGCAGTTACATATGAAAAGCATTTTTTTAAAAGTGCTTATATGAAAGGGTGAATGAGGGAAGTTGTATAAAAAAGTGCATTAAGCTCTCAGAGTAGAAAAGTGCTAAAGAACCAGTCCATTTGTGTTTGTGTGTTTCAAGGTTAACTTTATTTATACCCATAGGCAAGGTAAATTTGCTTTACAGAAAAATGATAGCATTTGGCATCCCTTCAAAAACACACATACCTAATAAAAAAAAAATATAAACCTCACTGTAGCACATATATAGTAATTTAAACGTTTCGAATCAAAAACAAAAACAGTCCTTATTTAATTCAGTGACAGCAACAGGGACAAAGCTGTTTTTATAACGCTTTGTCCTGCATCTTGGAAATAGAAACCTCCGTCCTGAGGAAAGAAGCTGAAATTCACCCCTTAGAGCAGGGGTCCCCAATCCCAGTCCACGAGGGCCGGTGTCCCTGCAGGTTTTAGATGTGTCCTTGATCCATCACAGCTGATTTAAATGGATAAATTACCTTCTCAACATGTCTTGAAGTTCTCCAGAGGCCTGGTAATGAACTAATCATGTGATTCAGGTGTGTTGACCCAGGGTGAGATCTAAAACCTGCAGGGACACCGGCCCTCGTGGACTGGGATTGGGGACCCCTGCCTTAGAGGATGGGAACCATTTTTAAGGATTGATAAAGCCATCGTCTGTACCTGTTTGGAGTACAGGGAGGCTAAACAAGACTGTGGCTCACAAGACATGGCTGTGGTTTGTCATGAAAGAAGGTACAACAATGGCTCTGCTGGGTCTCAGTTACACTTTGTTTTAGTTTTTTATCTTTAAAATGTAAAAAAAAAAAGTTTCAGTGTTTGCTACAGGCAGTGCTGTTCACTGACTTTGTAACAGCAAAAGTTGGCAGTTGCTGCTGTTTTGACTGATGATGGTGATTACTCTCTAAGGATGGATGCGGTAGGCACACAGTTGGTGATTACATTTGCCCTCCCCCTTTTCCAGTATGTGGCAGTGACATTAGCAGAACAGGAAGCCTCTCCAGACAGCACATAGAGCATGACAGGGCTCATTGATCTCTCACAGCTATGATGATTGTATCTCTCTTCTTTCTGCTCATCCTCAAAGGTAAGTTTCACTATTTCTGTACAATGCATGCAGCTTATCATTTAATTCAATTAAGAACCACTGTTTGTTTTTGCTTTTGACCAATAAAATCTTTTTCAGTGTAAGACAATGTCTTATGTTACCATCTAGTAGCTACCAGCTGACAGCCGTTAATTAAATGTTTCAATTTACTAAATCTGTTTGTTGTGACCTTCATTCTTTAACACAATTTTAATTGGTTATTAGGAGGATCAGGACAACATAATGATGAGGTGGTAACATTCAGATACTCAGCTTCACCAAGAAAGTTTTATTTTCTTTTTTTCTCCATAGAAACATTTATTTAGTTTGAATAGGAGCTCTCCTGCTTGATCTGCTTGGTATGAAACTCTGATATAAAACCTACTGTCCAAATAATCTTCCTACTTTTCTCAAATAATTAAAAACACAAAAAACATTGTGAAGCCAAGCAAGGATTCATCGATGTTGCCAGGTCTCATATTGTATGAAACCTAGCCACAAGTGCTTTTTTTGTGAGTCCTTTTGTGTATACCCCTTGCACATTTAGGCATGTCAGGCCTATCCAGCATTTTTTACTTACCACCAGGTAAGCTGACAGCTGAACTGTTCTCTTTACTTGAGTCTCCAGTACATCCAGCTGCACATCCGATGGTACAATTGCAAAACTAAACTTCAGTCTTTGTCTGACAGTTTTGGGTGCCAAGTGAGGTTTAGCAACAGCCTTATAGTCAAACTGTGATTAGTACAGAAGCTTTATAATAGAAATAGGAGATAATAGGAGAGAGGAACTGCTGAGTGGAATAGAGTCTAGCTATTTTACAGCTGAATTGTTTCAGAACCATGCTATGAGCTGAGATCAGATTAACTAACCTTTGATAAATAAAAGTCAGCTCACCACTGCTATATACAAATAGATCCACATAGCACCAAATTTCTACCATTCATCATGTAACTGGTATGCCCACTGGAGGGCAGGCTCATGTTGCTATTCCAGTCTGGATCCAGCTCAGGCATGCAAAAACACTGCGGGAACATTAAAAGGGTGATTCTTGAGGTGACTTTTTAACATTTAATAGCCCATACCTCGTGTGAAGATTATCTGTGGAAATTTAAAATAAATAGTGTTAAAAGATGACATAATATATACTGCAACACAGTAGTTACATTAAAAAAAAAAAAAAAACAGGTACATTATTTTCTTTCAGGTGGAAATACCTCCACTTTAGAGCTACAAGATGATGCTCAACTGATGCCCAATGAGACCATTACCAGAGGTAAGTAAAACTAACTTTGAGTTCACAGAAGTTATAGATGCATGCATTTATATTTTTCTCTTGTAGGCTGATCACCCGCAGGAGGCACCATATAGGTCAGGTGCAATAAGTGTTCAGTGGAGTGCAGGGCAGAGATCCTGTCAGTTTGGCTTGTTGTTATTTCCTGGAAAATGAAACATCAGCACTCTTGTGAGAAAGGAGCCTGACCTAATGCAAAGGTTGAGAGACGGTGACTAGATATAGTCAGGCTCACCTCAGTACACAACTTCGGCTCTGGAAGCAATCTGGAGCTATCTAGATTATGTTTCCAATGTGGAGTTGCCCTTGGTGAGAGGTATCTTTGTTTGCTGCCAGTATGTTGGGGTTTTCCCCTGGGGTTATGGAATAACCAAAGTTAGTCAGAGGACTAACCAAGAAGACTAACTTATTCTATGGACTAACCATAGTTGGTCCATAGACTAGTCTAATGTTTCCCAACCACTGTGCCGTGGTACAGAGGTGTGCCGAGAGAAATGATCAGGTTTGCTGTGGAAGATTATCTGGTTTCGCCTGATTGGTACTCTAAGCGACCGGCGTGAGTAACGGGCAGAACAATTACATTCTCTTCCTCTAGAGGGAGGTATAACTTCTTGCTCCAATTAAATGGGCTGCCAACTTACAGTAAAACAGAAAAAGAAAAAGTAGAAACTACATAATAGTCATCCTGTGAGTGAGATGACAGCGTGTAATATCAATAGATAAATATTTGAAAAGAAAAAGTAGTCAGTCTGACCTGGGTCCTGGAGAAAATTCCGACCCAGATGAAGGTCCTAGCATGGGACTGATGAAATTATTACTAAATAAATCAGCAACCTGTGGACTTAGGAACACCCTTATGCTCAAACATGTTTAGTCCATAGACTAAGTTGGTCTGATAGATTAGTCCTAATAGGGTTACCTCTTATTCATAGGTGGACTAACTATGGCCAAACCATAGTTAGTCCAAAAATGGACTAGTCCAGTGTTTCCTAACCTTTTGGAGCAACGGTGCATATTTCACATTAGAAAAATCACACCACCAAACAAAAATGTTACAAAAACCATATTGATAATGTTTCCATGTGCACCAGGTATAGTGGAATTGGCTCGGCTTGTCCCCAGTATATCTTTTTTTGCTTT
>JAQSNX010006135.1:0-33171 GCA_029532605.1 Oreochromis grahami | reverse complement strand
ATTTTTGAATTTTAATGGACACAAATTAACATACAAGGCTAAAACTACAAAAATAAGCTTTTGGGACAGGTCAAACAAGACTGACAGGAGCCATCATCCTTTAGTATTTGGTTTAAGATAATTTTAAAAATAGAGGTAACTAGTTCAGTTTGTTAAAAACATGTTTTGGAAACTGTTGTGCAAAAGTATTGAACCACCCATTTATTTGTTTTTGCTAGGGAAATAGGTGCAGTGATTTATTTATAATGTGCAAGCAAACATGAAAATACAATATATAAGGCAAAAACAGAGTTTGTACTAATTACCTTGGAAGTCAACATTTGGTATGAGCAACTTTATTCTTCAACACAGCCTGAACTTTCTGAGGGACCTTTTTGCTAGTACCTACAGATATTTGGTTAAAAATTCATTCTTTGCTAAGTTGTCTGTTATGTGTAGATATAACACTGGTTGATCCCTTGGACTGAAACTGAGTGAAAAAAAAGCCAGTAAAATAAACCACAACAACAGTGAAAGACCTTCAGAAAGCCCGGAAAACCATTGCTCGGTAATTGCTCAATATAAAAAAATTAAAAGAAAGTCTGGATCCTTGGAAGTGAAATTCAGTACATCAGCTTCTTAGCAGGCAGCTCACACTATACAGTGGCCTAGTGGATCAGAAAGTTAAAATTACCTAGTAACTTCTACTGATTTAAGCTACATTAGCTAATGTCGCTATTTATGTTTGAAATTTAGAGAACAAATAAAAATAAGCAATAGTAATAAGTCCCCACATTATCAGAACATTTTGAACTTTTGCTATATTTCAGTTAAAGTACATTTTAAATCTGCATCACTGATTTGTGTTGCAAAATTATCTTTTTGTCTTCCTTCTGCCACAACAATAAAAGTCTTATTTATTCTATTAATGACAAACCATGCTGTGGAAGTAGCATCGCCTCACTGTAACACCATGAAAACAAAAATTACAACACTGGACATAAAACCTGTTTTTATTCTAGCCTGTACTGTCAGTAGACAAGTTAGGAAAATATAACTTTTGAAGACAAAGTCAGAAAATAATGCTTAAATGCGCTATTAATACTACTTTTAATATAGTTATTTTTAGGGGTGCTCTGATGAATGGGTGTAAACTCGCCTATGCTATGGGTCATTCCATCTAAAATCAGAAAAGAACACTTTCTGAAAAAATAAACAAAATTTTTAGGGATTTCTATGAAACTTTATATACACCACAAATAAACCCATCTAAAAACGAAATTGATCAGTTTCTGGACAACATAATTCTTCCAAAATTATTAGACACCCAAGCAATGGCACTGGATTCGCCACTGACGCCAGGTGAACTCCAGGAAGCCCTGATAAGTATGCCCAATAATAAGGCTCCAGATCCAGACGGCTTTCCTGCAGAATTCTACAAAGAATTCTGGACGATTCTAGCACCAGTTTTTTACAGAATGTTGCAGGAAATCAAAGAAAATGGTAGACTACCACCAAATATGAACTCTGCAAATATCAGTCTCTTACTAAAACCAGGCAAAGACCCTGTATATCCCTCAAGCTATCGTCCAATATCCCTTATTAATATAGACCTTAAAATTATCTGCAAAGCTCTCTCAAAGAGACTAGAGAAAATAACCCCCCTTTTAATTCATTCTGACCAAACTCGATTCATAAAAGGTCGGCACTCATCAACAAATACACGTAGATTACTTAATTTAACAGACTACTCATGCAGTAAAAACATTGAAACCATAATATTGTCTCTTGATGCAGAAAAAGCGTTTGACAGAGTTAACTGGAAATTTCTGTTTGCAACTTTACACAAATTTGGTTTTGGATCTTCTTTCATCAACTGGTTAAAAATATTATATAATTCCCCAACAGCTTGTGTCAGAACAAATGATCAAACATCCTCCAGCTTCTGTCTCCTGAGGGGCACCAGGCAGGGATGCCCACTCTCCCCTTCACTGTTTGCAATTTTTATTGAGCCACTAGCAGCAGCAATTAGACAGAATTCAGTAATTAAGGGCATAAAATGCAAGAATGTAGAACATAAAATCAGCCTTTATGCGGATGATGTGTTACTTTTTCTCCAAAACTCACAAACCAATATCTCTGGGGTGATTGCATTGATAAATTCTTTCTCAAGAGTCTCAGATTATTCAATTAACTGGTCAAAATCTACAGTTCTTCCGATTAATTGCTCCTTCCATAATTCTTCTCCTACACCACTGCAATCTGGAAATATAAAATATTTAGGTATTAATGTCTCTCCTAAGCTTTCAGAATTAACTAAATTAAACCACATCCCGCTTTTAAAGACAGTAGAAAGTGATCTGGCTAGATGGAAATCTTTACCCATATCACTCATGGGAAGGGTTGCCGCTATAAAAATGATGGTCTTGCCAAAAATAAACTATTTGTTTTCAATGATCCCAAATAAGCCATCACAAGATTGGTTCAGATCTCTAGACTCATGTATTTCTAAATTCCTTTGGAAAGACAAACCCCCACGTATCAGCTTAAAAACATTACAAAGGACCAAGGATAAAGGAGGATTAGATCTGCCTAACTTTAATCACTATTTTTTAGCCAACAGGCTTCAGTTCATCTCTAGATGGTTTAAACACACCTTCTTAGATGAGCCCTGGCTAGATGTAGAACAGGCACTATGTAATAATCTAGAAATTTCAGACCTACTATTTATCAGCTCAAACATCAAAAGACATGAATGCTTTAAAAGCATCAACATCAGCTCTTCTCTGACAGCATGGTGGGAGTTTCTAAAAATGACAGCGTCCTCATTAATCCCATGCAAACGTACACCTATCTGGAACAACCCTGACATATTACAAAACAATAATATGATTAATTTTCCAGAATGGAGTTGTAAAGGAATTAAATACTTAGAACATATATTAGAGGGAACAGAATTTATTCCATTTGACAGGCTAGCTACACAATATGGGATCAACAAGAAAAGATTTTTAGAATATCAACAAATTAAATCCATAGTAAAAAAGAGATTTAACCTCAGTCAAGCTGAATTACAAACACCACCAAGTGCGGTACACTTTCTTACTCTTAAATCCCCCAAATTATTATCTAAAATATACAGAACACTTTCTAAAATAGATGAATCAATATCCCTTCCTATTGCAAAGTGGGAAGCAGATTTATCAGTAAGCTTAGACCAAAACTTCTGGTCTCAGGTATGCTTAAAAACCTTTAAATTGATTAAAAATCCCA
Source organism: Oreochromis grahami (assembly GCA_029532605.1). Lineage (NCBI taxonomy): Eukaryota > Metazoa > Chordata > Actinopteri > Cichliformes > Cichlidae > Oreochromis > Oreochromis grahami. The sequence goes on along the minus strand of JAQSNX010006135.1, from coordinate 29,919 downwards.
GTCTGCAATTAATACAATACAAAATACTACATAGAGTGCACTATACAGGTCATCGGATGTTCAAGATGGGCTTTACATCTTCCAACAACTGCTCACACTGTCAAGGCAATACACCAGACAATTACATCCACGCCCTTTGGTTCTGTCCACCAGTGCAGAAGTTTTGGCGTGAGATATGTGAAGACTTATCAAAGTGTCTGAAATGTAACATTCCAGCCTCCCCTTTAGTGTGCTTGCTGAGCAACTTGGATGAGGTCACTGCAGAAATAAACACAGCCCACATTGTTTTTACAGCCCTATGCATTGCCAAGAAAACGGTCCTCCTTAACTGGAAAAATAAAAATAATCTTAATTCTAATCAATATAAAAACCATTTAATAGATCACATTAGTCTTGATACAGCCTCTGCCACCACATTTGATCAATCCCTTTGGGCTCCTTTGATCGGCTTCATCACCTAGTGGGGGTGGGGGGTCATGGTTTGGTCCTGCCTTCGCTATTGTGGTTGATGTGGAGGTTGGGACGGGCTTAGGGCGCCAGGAGAACCCCTAGAGACGTTATCCCTGGAGGGCTCAACGCGGGGGGTTGTGGTCATAACCTGGTGAGTGGCTCTGGTCGCTCTTAGAGGGTGTTCTCCTCGTGGCTGCGTGCAGCGGGGCTGGGGGATGGTCTGTACTGGCGGACGTAGGTTACTGGCCTGGTAGCCTGGCTGCCCCTGAGTGGATCCGGGGCAGGCGGGGGGGCTTGGGGTTCGGGGGTGCTTCGTCTCCGTGATGGGGCTCTGGCTGGGCCTTGGGGGCTTCGGTCCTCGTCGGTGTGTCGCCGAGGTTGTGGGCGGGTGGGTGCACGGGGGCTCAGCCCTGGCGCAGGGGGCCTCTGGTGCATCGGCCTAACTGGGGGACTCTTCAACTGGCAGGGAGGTTGTTCCATCCTTGCAGAAGTCCACTCTGCAGGTGGGGGAAAGACACAGGAGAGGTGGAGAATAAACCTAACCTGGGTGTCTGTTGTCTTGTGTAGTCTGGAGATGATTGAATGTTGGGGTGGGTATAGTTTCCTCTGCGGTGGGGTGGGGTGGGCTTCCCAGGTCCTGTGGGGCTTAGCGGTGCTGCTGCCATAGGCCCCGGTCTGGATGGGCCTGGGCTCCCTTGCCTTGGTGGGTACTAGAGGACGGGGGTGCCTACTGGGGTCAGCCGGGAGCTGGCCCTAAGGAGGGGCATCTTGCCCCTCCCTTCTTTCCTCCCCATCCCCGGCTGCCTCCCTCTTCCCGCTCCACCACACCCACCCACACAGGTAGGGCCTTGGGGTGCGGGTGTGTCACCAGGGTGCAGGGGAGGCATCCCCCCCCCTGTCCCCTTCTGGCCACCTGCGCCTCAATTTTATTTCACAACTTAGACATCCACATTATTCACACTCTCATAACACACACACACACACACACACACACACACATATATATATATATATATATATATATATATATATATATATATATATATATATATATATATATATATGTATATATATATGGGCCTTGAGGGTGACCACGTTAACGGCGTCCAGAGGACGGTCTGTGTATTCAACCCTACCTCTGGCGCCGGTGCCCACCTCTCAATTTTAAATCCATGTAGACATTGAGGGTTCTCGGGAGGGGCCGTGCTAACACCTGCTGCTCTCTGGCAGCAGCACCATGCCCTCCCTTGTTTTAAATGCACTTTAGAACAACACGCAGCAACACTACACATGAGCGGGAGGAGGGAGGTATGGGGTCTTCACACACCCCCGTTCTCTACTAGCCATCGGGGCGGGGGGCTGGGAGGAGGTGTTGGCCGTCCAATGGGCCTCCCTGCTGCTGCGGAGCCTGGGGCGGTCTGCTTGCCTCCACCCCGGGGGAAGGGTCACATATCTTGGGTCTGGGTGCCGTTTCCCCCTCTGGGGGCGAGGGTACCTGGACCCGGGGCATAGAGTATGTTTGGGGAGTATGATTGTGTGTACATGTCTATGTATGTCTGTCCCTACGTTGGGTGAGTGCTGAGTGTTTGTATATGTGTGCATGAGGGTGGGAAAGCATGTTTATGTCTGTGTGTGCCTGTTTGTCTGTGTCTATATGTCAGGTCGGGTCTTAGACTCCACCTCCCTGGGTACTCCCAGGCCCTCCAAGTGTGGAGGCCTATCTCCCCTCACCACACTCCCTGCTGGTAACTGATGCCCTCAGGGGTTGGTGCATTGGTGGTTCTTGGTGTCCGGGGCTGGGCGCTCAGGTATGCACCAGCTCACTCCCGGTGGCTAATTGGCGGGGCCTGGTGCCTGTCGCTCGGTCAGGCCTCTTCCGGAGCAAAGGGGGCCCTCAGGCCTCCGGCCTCGGGGCCTGCAACTCGGTTCACTCTGGCACAGCTGGCTGCCGGCAGAGCCGGCGGGCACGCCGGTGCAGCCCCCTCTGGCTTCTGCTCCGTGGCTACTGGGTGACCCCCTCGTCTGGGGATCTCCTCAGCCCTTCCCAGGAAGGTGGCACGGATGCCCCTCCGGTGGTACTCCTTGGGCTCTCGCACTCTGGGGCCTCTGGATGTCTGGAGCCTGGATCTCCTCCATGCCTGCTTCATGCCCTGGGGGACGGGGCTATGGGCCTCCACACCCTCTAGCAGACCGTTACATGGGGAAACCTTTTGTATACAAGCGCGTTGATCCACACAGGTGTGCACACGGGTGTTCACTGTTCGTAGACAAACTACACCTTTCTTAGCTGCTACTTCAAAGCACATTGTGCGCTGTCTGTCCTGCGTGCTGCACAACAACTTTCAATATTTAGTATTTACTGCTGTTCACACTTAGCTAGATTAACGTGATGGTGTTGTGTTTAGTATGTTGCTTTGTTTTTTTTTTGGGGGTTTTTTTGCTTGTCTTCTCCTTTTTCTCTCAACAGGTGATCCAGGAGATTTTTTTTTCTTTCTCTTTGTCTTTGTAAGTGCCCTTTCTCACTGTCCCTTTTCCCTTCTGTTTTTCTTTTCCTTCCTCTCTTTCTTTCTCCCTTTCCTATCCCCCAGTCATGTCTGTCCCATCTGTAACAACTGAAAATAAAATAAATAATAATAACAAAGTTTGATCAAATGGACCAATACGGCAATGCCATGATGATCCATTTGGCAAAATAAATCCATTTGGCATCCTTGTTGGTCTTCAGACAACAATTCTGACGGCTTAAGAACCAAATGGGACAGGCAAAAAAAAAAAAAAAAAAAAAAAAGAACACTTTCTGAATCAGTTTTTAAGGTTTGACTCTCATCATCCACTGGAGCACAATCTCAGTGCCATCAGGACGCTACAACACAGAATGAACACCATCCACACAGATACAGCGGCCGGGTAAGCAGAAGAACATCATGTCAAGAAGGCGCTGAGTAAATGTGGTTATCTCAGCTGACCTGTTTAGAGATGTGCTCCCACTCTTGGAGGTCCAGACATTGGACACACTGTCAAGAGTTCATGTGGGGTCAAATGTGTCTTACTATGCAGTGAGGATATTAATGCCAATCGTGCCAATGTCATTTTGGTTGCTCTTTTTACAGTACCCTGAGATGCCAGATGATATACTGCCCTGAATCGGTGTGTTGTTCCTAAAGCTCTCACAACCTCAGATAAGTGCTTATTATTAAAATGTGACCCTTTGCCAGACCTGATGATTCTTGGCACTCCCTATCACAGTCACAGTCAGAAAATTGCTTCCACTCATTTAGCGAATCTGTCCACCATTACCAGTAAGTATATTTATCCCTTTGTTCTGTGTTCAGCTCCCATGACAGTGAAGTCAATGCTAATGTCTTTGAATGGGGCGTCTGGGACTGGGAACTTTCCCATGAAAGGGTTGTGTTCATTGCACTTGAGACAGTGAGCAATTTAGTTCTACAAAATATCTCCTGTGTGTGGGTACCATCACAATTCTTCCATATTTCTCTGAGTTAACTTTTTACTGACATGCACAGGGCCATGTGCTTGCTTGGTCAGAGGCTGACAAAGTTTCACTGCTGCTACTATTCTCCCATGATGTGACCTCAAGAGCCCATCCATCTGTATAGCTCCCTTTTTTATCCATTCATTGACTTCATAGGCTCCTGCTTGTTTCTGCATTCCCTTAATTTCTTATCTTCAGTGAGCTGTGGTAAGGTTTCTGCTTCATGTCTGTAGGTTTAGTCGGTGTAGATATTCACTCTTTTTCCTTCAGAAAATTCTAGTGCTCGTGTTATTTAAAATATTTTCTGCCACTTGGGCAGAAGTTGGTCTTGTGCCAGGACTTCATGTTTTGTCCCAAGTGGGGATTGTTGTACCACTGCAAATGAGACCACGTTCCCCTTCTCACCCTCCCGATCGGGTGAGATCAGGATCTTCTAAAGGCTCTGTCCTTAGGTCCGGTCTCAATCTGATGTCCTTTACAGCCACCTCAGCATAGTCATATAGCTCATGTTCTTTGGAAGTCATTCTAACTACCATGTTAATCCCTTCTGTTCAATAGGTGTTGTGTGGTTTTATCAAAATACTGCAGATTCGGGGTTTTCTGGCTGGGGAAAAATGAATGCACTTGAGCTGAGAAATGCAACCACTCTGTGATTTGTGTTTACTATTAGTGTGTGGTACACAACAATGTGGCTGTTTTTTTTTCAATAGCTTTCACTAGGGCTGCAAGGTATTGAATGTATCCAGCTTGGCCTTTTCCATGTTGTCCAGTCTTGAACTGTAGTACATCAGTACATTTTTACCCTTCATTGTCCAAATGAGTGTTGCTGTCAAGTTTCAGTTGCCAGCTTGTGCCACAATGTCACAAAGAGGTTGGGTAAGATTTTCACAATTTGTGAGTTAGACTGTAACCAACCTAAAAAAGGCAGCCCTAAAAACCCTAACATCTGCTGAACAGTCAGTGGTTTTCCATTAATCAGTACTGAAGTCCATTTAGAGGATGTCACAATGTGTCTTTTAGACTTCATTTTAAAATTCTTATGTTTGTGTTTAAATGCTTTCACAATCTTGCCCCGCCTTATCTCTCTGAGCTTCTTCATCCCTACACACCTTGTCGGTCTCTTAGGTCAGCTGGCCCAACCCATTCTCACTCCCGAGGCGTAATATACTGACGATTTGTCAAGTCCTGAGGTGTTCTTGAGGAACGTGAAAGGTGACCTTCCACGTTCTCATGTTTATGAATGTCCCAATACACACACCTGACCTCCATCTACTGTTCCTCCAGCAGTGCCCCCAGACAAACCACAGTTTGGTGGACCATGGACCATAGTCTACTGCATCCCAAGTCCACCATAGCCTGAGTATCCAACTATGACAAGGCTGTCAGCGGACAGTGGCTTCCTAAAGTTGATGGAGCTGAGCTCGTTGATAAGGATGTGTTCAGGCTTCAGCGCTCATGTGGGGAATGACAGTGAGACCTGGAGGGAATGATGGACCTACCTTGTTAAGAAGTTTCTATATTCACAGTATATTTTTTTTTTTTACTAGGTTTTAGTCTTTGGGCACATAATTAATTTTGCATGGCTATTATAACCTGAGATCTTTTACTGGGGATCATGAGAGTTTTTGAGTGCCCCCCTGTAACCATGGTTACTTACCATTGTGCATGCCCTGGTTGACCATCTGAGAGAAGAAAAGGAGAGCAACCATCCTGCAGCTGCATAGTTTCATGCTTATAATGTCACAGATCTGTGACGCTGTCGCCCTGATATTCTTGATAACTTCGTTATGAGAGGTGAATTTGTTTCATCTAGAAAATGGTAGTGTGACAGACTGTGCAAAGTTTGTGAATCTCTAGCTCAGTTTATCAGCGATGGCAGCAGTAACCTGTAACAATAAACACTTTAGAAGCACCAAGAGCCTCTGATTCACCTGATTTTCTATCTAAGCTATTGGCCATCTCATGCTCTGTGTTTGCTGCAGTAGCAACAGTAGGCAACGCCTTCTCTGCTTTCCTCACCTCACTTGTTCCTTCATTATTTCCTTTTTAATAAGGCTTCTTAAATCAGCTGTTGAAGTGTTGTAGTTAACTAATTGCCCCAGGTGCTGATGTTAGGTTGGACCTGCCAGAGGGAAGCTAAGCTGTGATTGGTTACCTGGATGGTGTCATAATCCAGTCATCTTCATCAGAGCTCAGAGTACCATATCCCCGCAATAGAGCACTTTGCTCTCAGGCTGCTGCCTTGTACATTTGACCTGTAGTGGTTCCTACAATAAGTAGTAAAATAGCAGAGCTTTCACCTTTCAGGCCCCTCTTATGTGGAACTAGCTCTCTCTTTGGATTCAGGAGACACAAACCATCACACTTTTCACTCTCTTCTGTTTTGCAGACAGATGAGCAAGGACTTGGCAACAGTGGGAAGGAAAAACTTCAAGCAGAAGGCCATTTTGTTCCAGCGGGTAAAAGGATCAACAGCCTGATTTTGTACATCAGTCGTAAGCTGTCCGAGCAAGATGCTCACTACAGCACTGTGGAGGAGTGCCAGGCCATTCAGCAGATTGTTGACTCTCTCCACTACTACCTTCTGGGATGATTATTCACCCTCTGTTCAGACCACGCAGTAGTGCAGTGGCTCCATTGCATGAAGGATACAGTGGAGGGTTTGAGCACAGGGTTTAAGGGCAAGGCCAGGATTTAATCGTGTCTCTCTTGTTTTACACAATAATACGCTGGGACCGTAGTGTGTTTAGAGCCAGCTGGAAGTTTGCTGAACTGAGCAGCTTTGTCTGAAAGACAAAGGCCTGTGCTGTGAAAGCAAGTGTAAATGAACGAGCAAAGTGAATCATATTCCACATGTGTGTTGAGACACTTTGTGGTTACTTAGTGGTACAGAATCATTTACGCAATGTGATAAGTAATTGACTGGAATGGCTGATCGTGTGTTCTCAGGGCTGCTGTCCTCCTGACTGCTGAATTATGCTTCCACCTTACACTGAAATGGAGACCAAAACATTAACATGACAAAGAAATCCCAATTCACTCTGAAAATACAGAAGTGTGTGTGTAGCCCATTTTTGTTTATTTCAACTCAGTTATATTTATATAGTGCCAAATCACAACAGCATTCACCTCAAAGCCCTCTATATTGACCGTTGAATAAGAGAGAGAAGACTCCCAACAATCAGACAACCCCGTATGAGCAAGGACTTGGCAACAGTGGGAAGGAAAAACTCCCTTTTAGCAACATTCAAATTTCAAGCTTCATACTCTACCAGGCCGAGTCTCGCTGGCTGTACTCCCATGCTCTCCCCTCCAATGCTCTCTGCTCTCAAACTCATACTCAGACTGCGACACGTGAAACTGACACTGGAACTGGAGATAGACAGACATGGAAACATGACAGGCTGGGAAACAAACATGGAAACAAACACAGACAGATGAAGGCAAGGCAAGTTTATTTATATAGCACAATTCAACAACTAGGTGATTCAAAGTGCTTTACAGAGACATTAAAAACAAAATAGATAAAAAGCATGATTTAAAATTGATTAAGACAAGCAAACAAACAAACAAACAAAACAATATATAAAATCAAAAATCAAAACAGTAGATAAAATCAGAACAGTAGATAGAATCAGTAGTTAAAATGTAAGTTTTGGAATTTAAGCTTAAAAGTGTGGATTTGGTGCTTTATTCAAAAGCAGCTGAGAACAGGTGAGTCTTCAACCTGGATTTAAATAAACTGAGTGTTTCAGCTGATCTGAGGCTTTCTGGGAGTTTGTTCCAGATATAAGGAGCATAAAAGCTGAATGCAGCTTCTCCGTGTCTGGTTCTGACTCTGGGAACTGATAAAAGACCGGAACATGGAAACAGGCAGGGAGAAAACAGAGGGACAGGACTACAAATGCATTTGCAGAGATAGAACACAGATAGACCAGACAGACATGGGTACATGACTGGGGAGATTGAGGGTAAAGAAAAATTGGGACACTAATGACAGGAGACAGAGATGAGACAGAGGCAGGCTAGACTCAGTGGGAGCAAACATAAATAAACCAGAAATCAAGAACTAAAAATACAAAACTAGATACTAGAAAATAACATACTTGGGAACTAGAATATAAATTCTGTTAAACTTTGAAAGATGTAAATAACAATTTCGGCACAAATTTCAAAAACTGGCATTATCCTTTAATGAAGAACAAGAAATTGTTAAACATTAAAGCAAAGCGGAATCAGCTGGATAGCTAGCTAGCTTAAATTAACTACCACATGTAACTCTTCTGTTTAGTTGACTTGGACAGTTACAGTGTAGGGCCAGAAAAGTTCTGGTAGTAATGATTTGTCACATTAATGTTGTATCATAAATAGAAAGTTGAAGTATTTTTCCGATGTCAGGTAAATCATCCAGTTTAAAGGAGCCGCCACAGACAGCCAGGGTTGCTGTGGAAAGGCAGGGATTAGTACGATTTTACCTAAAAGGGCAGGAGGTGTGCTCATATGTTGTTTCCATACTCCATGCCCTTCCGTCAGCTGTAAACAACCATTGCTTAGTGCATCTGATAGCACAGTAGCTATCAGGCATTTTGGCTAAGTTAAGCTCATTCAAAGGATGGCTTTAGGGCAAAGGAATGCAGTTCTGCTTTTGCCCGGGTGGGTGTGTCTCAGTATCTCTGAAGTCATGTAGAAAACTGTAGATAGATCACTTTCTGATTGCAGCATGACAATAATTTGGCCAGCTTAAGAAATCTGTCCCATGGTGCATAAAATTAAATACATCTTATTTTATTTTTTACCTGCCATTTCAGTCTGACCTCCTTCTTGTTTAGTATTTCTATGAGAGAAATAAAATTCCCTCCATCCATTACTTCTCTCAGCTGAGCTGAAGTAAAATAATGATTAATGATCATTATTAAAGCTGCAATATAACAACAAAATTTAATAAATAAATTATATAGAATTTTAAATGTACTTTAATCAGTTAACAAAGCTCATAAACAATCTAAGCATTGTTAGTTTTGTTTGAAATGAACTGAAACTGCTGGATGTGTGTAAAAAAGAAAAAAGAAAAGAAAGAGGTGGGATAACTTCAACAAACCCCACCTGTCGTGTATGCTTTTTTCTCACCAGATTTTCTTTTGTTATTGTCTCAGTGAGTTAAAATTGATGCAACACCCCTTTGTTGTTTCCTAAAATGCTGAGAGCCCCTACAAGCATTTAAGTTTGCTCAATTCAGTTTCAGCCACTGACTGTTTTTTTAAACCTCACAACAAATGAGCACACTACCCCCTCTTTATCTCATTGAATATATTTGCATAATTTACTCTGGATTACCTTTGATTTATGCAGAACCTTCTTTCCATTTCTTAGGCTGAATGTTTCCAAGGAGGCTAATAAAATTAGTTGTACCCCCGCAGAGCAACCATTCAGGGATTTTTTGGGTGCTTTCCTGCAATCTGGATTTGCTGGGAGTGATTTCTTTTGCCCTCCAACGTGAGCCAGCCTAACAAATATCAGCAAACACACAAACTTTTTGTCACACAGTGTGTATGCCAGCAAAAGGTACAGCTGCTGTATTTTCCAGGAAGAGAAAAGAGAGCAAGATAGTGCATTCAGAGATGGAAAAAGATGTAAGAAAGACCATACAGGAGAGGAAGAAGAGAGATTCTATTTAAAGGTAAGGACTGCTCAGTGGCATTCAATGAACTGGAAATTTTAATTTGCAATCTGTTTTTTTATATTGTGAAAAATCCTGCAAAACAAAATGAAGTATGTGGGTAATAACCTTAGCTTGCAGTATTGCGGTGAATTTACAGGAAAGCACAAAGTTAGATTACAAAGATCTCTTTCTGCATTCACTTGATGGTTTGTCCTCGAAAAAGGTGCTTTATACAAGATCTTTTTATGTTGCATTCCCAGATGAGTCAAACTGGTGTACCATGTAGGTAATGGACTGCAACAGGAATGTCTTCTGTCAGGTTTTTGCTTCAGTCTGAGACTACTGAACCAGAAACTGCTTTTTGCAGATGATGTGGTCCGGTTGGTTTCACCAAGCAGATGCTAAACATCGGGCATCTCTGCTTAAACTGCTGCCCCACAACCTAGACCTGGGTGAGGTAGAAGGTAGGTATGTCTAGGGATTGAATCAGACCAGGTCATCTGTTCGAGCATTTTTTTCCCCCCAGATTTACTGGAATGTTCCACCCACAGATGATGTTACACGGGAAAAAGCACCAGTCACTGAATGAATCTCTTGAGAGAAGGTTCTCCAGGCCTTTTTCAGGACATCAGATAAGCTCATACAGTTTTTATGTGTATTTAAGCTTTACTGTTGCATAGAAATTCATTCAGGTATTGTACTGTTCTGCCCCTCCACCTAACCGCTGGTTAATTCAGGTCAATACAGTTACTTTTGCTGTTTGTCCGCCTGGATGAGTTCACAGTCTTAACTGTTTCATTCTACATTACATTTGTAATGATGAAAAAGGAAGAAAATACGATGGTGATAGAAAATATTTCTTGAGGAGGCAGAAAGGGAAAATGCAATCCTCCCTAAATTAATTTGTAATTGTAGTGTACAGATGCTTTAAAAATGACAAACAACAGCAGAAGTTGAATTACAGTGAATACATGGATTGAGGTAATGAGGTCATGCCACACAAACCAGACTGGGTGTCATTATACTCCCCCCTTCTGTATAACCCCACTCACTGTGTAAACCCCCCTACCCCAACCTTTCCTAACTGAGGGATCAGTCATTCTTTGTTTCACACTACATTTGAAAAAGTCGGTCGGTGGCTGGTAGCAGTCTGAATGCAGGTTAAAAGGTAGTGATCCTCCTTAAACTACAGTATTGAAAATAATGCTTTATCGCAGAGGTAAAGTTCAAACCAGAGCACACTCAGTGTTAGAGCTCATATGTTTACATTTAAACAAATATATTACAGGAGAAACGAGGAGAATGTACTTAGAACTTGCAGCATCCTGTAGATTTTGATCAGCATTGCCAGGTAACTGGTCAACTAATCGCACACACACACACACACACACACACACACACACACACACACACACACACACACACACACACACACACACACACACACACACACACACACACACACACACACACACACACACACACACACACACACAGTAGTCCCATAAAGAAATATAGTAAGCGGTCAGAATACACACGGCAGTTTGAATGGTACTCTAGTTTTCACCTCTCACTTTTTAAACCTCATTCACTCACATTTAACACTGATAAGCAGTAAGGGGAGCAGGCGGGTCTTCTTACATCTCTGTTTCCTAGTACTTGTCTGGGGCCAGTGATCTGGGATGTGTGTGTGGCTTGTCCTGGGTCTGGGTCTTGCCAAGCCTTGGTCCCTCTGGGACATTGTTACTGACGGTGTGGGGGTCCCTCTTCCTCTGCACCAGAACTGAACCACAGAGCAGTGGAAGAAGGTGGTCTGGTCTGATGAATTGCATTTACATGTCTGGCCAGGTGCATGTGCGTGACCTACCAAGGGAACCCATAACACGAGTATGGGAAGAAGCCAGTCTGATGTTTGGTCATTGTTTTGCTTGAAACCTTGGGTTCTGTCATCCATGTGGATGCTACTCTGAGATGCATCTTCCTAGGCATTGTTGCAGATCATGTACACCCATATAATTATAATTCCACTTATAATATGATCCCAACTTTCTGTGTGAGTTTACTTCTTATCATTATTTCAAGATTAAATGGGTTATTACCCTTCCATCCTCTAATCTGTGTCATTGTCATTGCATGGGATACAGAAGAGGCTGCTCTTCTGTATCCCATGTTTTGTTCTCACTCTCTGTGTTTAATTTGTTTTCTTTCTGCATTTAGACTGGTTAATCTGGATATTTTGAATTCAGCCTGGAGCAACCAGGGATAGAACCACCAACCTTCTGATTTGTAGATGACCTGCTCTACCTCCTGAGCTACAGTCACCCCAAGTCAGCCAAGCCCATCCAAGCCCCTACACGAAACATTTACTAAGTGTTTGATTAAATACATTTCATTCTGACTCCAAACAAGCAGTTAGTAACATGTGAATGTGGCTTCCTCTGTTAACTTTGTGTTTACTTTGTGCCCAGTCTTTATTGATTTAGGTGATGGGAACTGGCCACTTTGCTCTGCCTTCAACTTTGATGTTTTTCTGCCATTGTTGCAACAGATTTGAATCTCAGTTAGTTGGTTGGGTTGACTGGTTGTTTGGCAGCCTTTGAACCTTTACAAAGATGTACTGTTATTACCAGCGTTTTGTGCGCCTCAGCTGCTCTCTGCATACCAACAGGCAAACAAAACGCTCCTCTCCAGCCTCTCCAGTGAAGGAGGCTTCAGAAAACAGCAGGTCTGATCCGCTTTTATCTGCACTCTGATGAGATTATAAGAGCGCTAAGTGGTCTCTTAACTGACAACAAGATCCTTTTTAGGAGAGAAGAGGGCTGATATGTATTGGCTGGGACCACCACACACATAATCAGACGCACAATGGAAAAACTTTCTATTTTGTGCTAGCCTAGGTCACAGATGACTTTAATAAAGAGGCAGATATGTGCTGAGGTACTTCTGCATTCACTCCAACTACACAATCTCTGATTTTCCTCATAACATCTCCTGCAGCAACAATGAGCTTTGCAATCAATAACCCAGCTTGTATTTGAAACATATGGCTCTGCCAACAGACAAGAAATCTGACCTGTTTTGCACTCCACAGAACATTGGCATACCTGCTGGGATTTATTGGTTTTGTGGAGAAGAAAAATTGCAGCAGCAAAATAATACGAAAAACCACATTTTTGTGTAAATAAAAGCCATAAGTGAACATATAACTTCACATAGCTTCACAGCACCATAACTGTTTGAATGAAAGTGACTGGGGGCAGGAAGGTTGGAAGGTTCAGTATTTTTTGTTTGTTTATTTTCTGCTGTGGAGTTGATTTGTTGTAAATTTGAACTTCTGTACATTTACTCATCTCCCACCCAAAAAAGCATAATTATTTAACACTAAGATAACTGTGTAATTGTTTTGAGAATGTACGTTCACAAGGAATAAAGGGAAAATCCACTAACTGGGACCACATCCTTATTTAGATTTGAGAATGGTGACTGGAGAATCATGAACTGAAGCTGCAGTTTGGGGGAAGGGCTCACAGGGGACTGGCAGCAGCTCCAGAGGCAGGCAGATCACAAGAGAGAGGCATCCCCTAGAAGTACCCCAAAAGTTGATTCTGTTCATCTTCAGTGGGAGAAACATTTTGTCACTCTTCCAAGTGACTTCTTCAGTCTCAGCTGACTGCAGGTTTCCCCACGCTTATAAACAGCACATTTCCACAATGACTGAAACTAGCTCCACTGAAGAACAATGGGCTGTGAGGTCAGTTTCTTGATCAATAATTTGCAAATTGTTATGACCATTGATCAATGGTATATATTGATATTTCTGAATAATGCAAAATGAAACTCATAGGATAATTATTATAATAATCACAATAATGAAAAAATTGTGTGATTAACAACCACAGACATAGAGTGAACACCATCCCTGCAGATACAGTGGCCAGGAAAGCAGAAGAACATCATATCATGAAGGCCCTGAGGCCCTGGTTATCCCAGCTGGACATTTGTCAAAGCTGGGAACGCACCTAAAGAAAGCTCCAGGCGATCCAGGAGAGAAGGACAACTGCTCTCTAAGCATAAACCCTTAGTGAACCTGTATGTGTCAGGAGTATTGGAACAGTAGAGACGCATTTTCTTTAAACACTGCGTCTCTGTGGGTTTTAACCCCAAAAAACCCTGTGCCAGAAATGGGTCTATCTCCAAGGATTGGTTCTGTAGACACAAACAGAGTAATATAGTGTATGCTGTTAAGTGCCAGGGCAATTTCCATGATTTATACATTGGGGAAACCAAATAACCACTGGCTGAGGAGATGGCACAACACATCAGGCCAGGACTCTGTAGTCTATTCATACCTACAGATCAGTAGCCATGCTTTCAATAATGAGTCCATATTCTGGACTGAAGAAGATACTTGGATGAGTGATGAAACGTTTCTCCCACTGAAAAAGCTACGCGATGGACAGAATCAACTTTTTAGGATATTGTTAGCTTACATGCATGCATGCATCAAAACATCCCCTAGAAGTAGTGATGATTGAGCACTGCAAAGGTCTTGGAGATTGTTGCGAATGTATAACTGGTAGGCTGATGACCAGTGACCCATGAGCTTGATTAAGTGGTCAGGGACTCCTTTGCGAGAAGTGTTGCCGCATGGATGCGGAAGGAATGGCCAGACAAAAGATTAGGAGAAATTCTGAAAATGAGAGAACTTGATGAAAATGTGAAAGAAACCAGGGTCTGGTAGCAATGTGGCTGGACTCAGTGATGAACAGAGGGACTGAAGGTAAGGGGTGCTGGAATTTTCTAAAGTTAAGGTAACGGGTCAGCGCCTCAGAGGGGCTTAGATGTGAGTTTATTTTGAAGTACAATATTGAAAGAGGGCTGTCCAATTGATTGCTTTTTCTTTGTTTGAGGAACAACAGTGTAGGAATCCAAACACAGCGAGCAGGAACACCGCCTCATGCCAGGTAGTAGTGACCATACTTCTGCCTGGGTGTGAAAATGCAGCAGGATAAAAGATCCGAAGTTAGGGGCAGATGTTGTGGGGTTGAATGGGGTGCCTGTGTCAAAAACTTGATGAACAGTGACAGCTGAGATAATGTTGAGGTGAAGCGAGGGGAACCTGTGAATATTTTGGCAAAGAAATTGATCCTGCTGAGATATGCCTTGATTGTGGGGATTTTGATGGACAGGAATCAATATGCAAATGGTACGAAGCCAGACATGGTACCAATGTTGTGGAATGAATGAAATGTAGTCCAATCAGCCCAGTAGGTGGTCAGATTGCTTGCTAAGAGCCTGTTAATCAAATCTTCTTGGGAAAGGTGGATGAGTTCTGCAATGCTAGGGTTTAGATCTCGAATGTTGTGGCTGAAAATAGAGGAACTGGTGTCAGGGCACCTCTGCATGAGGTGACTCTGCACCTCTGCAAGGAGAGTGTTTGAAGGAGGGCATTAATACGATTGAGATTTTTGATGGAAAATGAAGCTTGGAACTGCATGGTGGCAAGGGTTATGCCAAAGAACTTCAGGGATGTAGAAGGGCGCTCTGTTTTCTCTTATATCTCTTATATCATGGAAATGGAACACCAGATTCATTGAAAACTGACTTCATTGTGGATGACCTGGGAGTCGGAGGTGATGTGGGAGGAGATATGACCAGAAAATCATCAAGAAGATGGACCAGATATGGCAGTTAATGGCTATTGGAGAGAATTCAACACAAGGCTTTAGAGAGTGAGTCAAACAGTTTGGGGCTGCTTTTGCAAACAAAAGTTAGCCAAATGCAAAATAATAGGCATCCTTCCACTTGACTCCAAACAAGCACCATAAGTCAGGGTGAATTACCAGGACTTTTAAAGCACTTATATTGTCAGCTTTTGAAAGCCAGACACCTCTGCCAGTGAGTTTTACCAGGGAAATGGTATGGTTCACTGTGGAGTTTTTAAGAGAAAAATCATCGCTGGGATTAAGGTTGGTACATGGCTACCATGAGATGCTGATAAATCTATAATGACAATGATGAGTTTTTTTCCAGAATATTTTCTGGTTGCATTGCCCAGTGGACTGATGCGAAAAAGGGGAAGGTTGAGGAAAGGGTCCAATCATGAATTCCTCCCTAACTTCTTCAGCAAGCAGACAACGAAAACAGCATCTGGATCCTTGACGGCAGACTGGAGGTTTTTGCATGTACAAGAGACTGATGGCTGAACAGGGCCATGCTGGCCAGGAATGGCCACTGCCACAAAAAGAACAGGATACTGCAAGACTGAGACGTGAGCGACCAGAGCCGCTGACATGGTGTGGCCTCCTAGGTGCATAATGAGTCTTTAATTCTTATCTGTACCTTGTGGCAAAGTTATGCTACTGAAAGATGTTGTGGGTTTTGCCACTGTATCTAAGTGGGCTGTGAGTTATTTTGGGGTGGAATGGAACAAGTAAAAGCGGGACGCAATGGAGCTCTGCACATCTTGGAGAATAGTGCTGAATGGGCAGGAAAGATGCTGCAGCAGAGTTCCTGGTCAAGACTACCCCAGAATGTGTCCTGACTGAACTGCTGTAGGGAGAAGCCAGTGGGTTTGTCAGGAGATTTATTCTAAAACACTTCTTCAGTTGAGAATCAGAGAGGAGAAACGCACACTGCAGTTAGTTACTTGCAAGCAAGGGCAGCCACAGAACTCGCACAGAAGTGCGGGCTCTGAGACTCGCGCCGTGCCACTGCCCTGTTCTTTATTTATACATCAGTGGGTGTTTGTTCTTTACATTGGAATGTGGATGTTTAGGTGTGTGTATGTGTGTGTATGTGAACCCATAAAATGACTTCCTAAACCTGCTGGCCTGGAAGTCCAGCAGTTCATCTAAACAAATTGCACTTAGAGTTAAACAGATATAGATACGTTTATCCTATCATAAAACAATAAAAGAAGGTACGACCTCTCCCATGCTCCTAGGATGTGGGTGTGAAAACCAGAACACTCTGGAACCACACAAGCTTCCTAGGATGAGACATTCTTTCAGGATACTATCAACTACATACTTCTAAACACAAATGATTACATGCAGCATTCTACCATAAGTAAACCTATATAATTAAAAGATAATACTGACATTATATTTGACATTCTATTAACAGGGTTGTAAAGAGCAGCAGTTTCAGAAGCAAAATTGGACATGGTACTGGTAAAACGCAGAAAGATTTGCTGCTGTATTTATCGAAGGAGGGATAGATGAAAGAGAAAATTTGCAACCTTGTGCCAGGAAGATTTGCTGCTGAGTTTAACGAAAGACTAATAGAAGACAGTGAAACTAGTATCCTGGTGCCAGGTGCAGAGGAGGACTTTAATGGAGGAGAAGCTGAGGATGGAGCTGGCATTCCAGGAGCTCATGAAATGGTGGTTGGAGGCAGCTGTTAGGGGTGGTTGATGGGATTTTGAGAGACTGGTGATCTGAAGGAAAGAGAGGTTCCTCTGATACTTGAGGTTGTGCCTGCTGCCTGCTGCTGGCTGGTGACGGAGGACCAGAAGGTGAAGTTACTGAGGTACATTATTTATAAGGAGGGATGAAAAAGTGCTGGGTTCTGGAAAAATCAAAACCCTTGCCTAATTTAAATTTGACTGATCTCATGATCAAAATCATCTAGTTGTGCAACTCTGGGTCCTTTTCGTTCTGACTGTTAGTCCAATTATATCTGTTGTATTTCTGCCTTTGTAATGTGTACTGTATCATCTCCTGTGTGTGAAAATGGTGATCCTTCAACTTGATTTTCATTTTTGGCTAAGATGACTCCTCAATGAATATATAAACTTGGGGGAAGATTTCATTGTGCACTACTACTGTAGAGAAAAGAGAGCGGACCCAAATGCAGACACACGGAGTGGAGGTGAACAGTGTTGGTCAAGTTACTTGAAAAAAGTCATCAGTTACTAATTACTGATTACTTCCCCCCAAAAGTAATTCCGTTACTTTACTGATTACTTATTTTCAAAAGTAATCAATTACTTAGTTACTTAGTTACTTTTTAAAAACACGATTTACAACCTGAATAGGTAATAAAGCGATAGATCTTTCAGCCCAATTCTACTTTTTCTGCATAATTCATCATACAAAATGTAATCAAATAGAAAAGTCTCTTTTTAAAACTTGTTTTATTAGTTTTAATCTTTTAACTTTATGCATCAAGCAAAAATTAAATTATATGCAACATTCTCTGACTGGAAGAAATTTGTTTAACATTTAAACCTATTTTCTGCACATTCCAGCACATAAAATAAAATATTTTTTTGTGTTTACACTCACTCTTTCAAATAGATGCAAGTAAAACACAGCAGAAAATAAATAAAATCAAAGACTAGCGGTCCTGTTGCTCTATTTTCACCTGTAAAGCAGGACTGGGTTAGGTGGAGGTTTACCCTGGTGCAGGTGTGCTGCAGCGGTCAGTGGAAGAATCCGCGAGTTTCTCTGTGAATTTCACATTACGTCGTAGCGCACTCGGTGCTTGCTTGGAAGTTTAGGGGTTTTTTCGCTGTAAAAAGAAGTTTTCTTCCCACACACAACGGACACTAATGTTTTTGTCACTTTTTATGGAATCAAACTCAAAATAAGGTCAGTACTTCCACGCTTTAAACGCTGCATGCTCATACTCTGTCCGCACTGGATATATTATGATCTGCAGACAGCTGTTGTCACGAACGTTGCACTCGCTTACGTCACTGTCATGAGACGTTCTCGCAAAAAATCACGGTTTTAGTAACGCAGTAACGCAGCGTTCCTACGTGAAAGTAACGGTAATCTAATTACCGTTTTTGCAATAGTAATCCCTTACATTACTCGTCACTTGAAAAAAGTAATCAGATTACAGTAACGCGTTACAAGTAACGCGTTACTGCCCATCTCTGGAGGTGAATGTTTAACAAAAAGCAAGCCTTTATTGTTGGCTTTACAAACACTGCAAAACTGCAAACGGGGAACTGAGAAATACAAAGACAAACCTAAAGTGGAAAAGCTAAACACAAAACCTGAAACCTGAGACAGAGAACTAGAAAAACCTGAAACCTGGTAGAGAAACACAGGGGGAGATTCACAGGGGTTGATGAACACATGAGCTGACAACAAACAGAGGAGGACAAAGGTTAGCACAACAATCCAACAAAGAATCTGACTCTGGCAAGGCCTTAAGTAGGACAGGAGTAATCACAGGTGATGGACAGCAGGTGAGTGATGCTGCGCAGGTGAGGAATGAGGCGAGGATCAGAGTCTGACTCTGCCCTGGTGGGAAGGAGTGAGAAAAGAAACCAAATATACCTAGAAAAACCTGGGACCATGACAAGCACCCAGGTAGTTCCATGGCTGGTAACTAGCTTTCTCACACACTGCTGTGGAATGGCATACAATTTTTCATCAAGTAAGAAAGTGTGGCTGTGTTGGTCACGCTGACATGAACAGCATGCCCAAACTGATCCCACAAGGAGTTTGGTCCCAGACTGTGGAGATATGGGATTGCCACTGGTTGCAGAATCATCTTAATATCTCTCTGTACTGAGATTACCTCCAATGATGACAAGCCCTATTTTTCAAGTGAGTGAGATCCAACCCCACACCATCATACTGCCTCCACCAAAAGCTGTTACTCTACTGTTGCAGCAATTACCACAATGTGTCTTCTCCCGTGTTACCAACAGCTCAAGATACAAGATTCATAGGATAATAAGCTTTTTAGCATTGGCAAAGAGGGTTTAATTTGTTTTTCATGGGGACAATCCACTCTGCTGCTCAACCCACAAATTTCCCATACAATTTTCCTTAAAATGTAGCACTTTTAAGGAGAAATAAACATGCTTTCCACTAGTAAAAGATTTATTACCAAGTAGCATTGTTACAACAAATATACCCCCCCCCCCCCCCCACACACACACACACACATACACACACAAACACAAATTTCCTTACATTATGTCTTATGCTTAGGTTTTAACCCAATGTACAGCTGTGCTAAATTATCAGTATTGGTAATTACCAAAACAATTTTTTATGTTTTTGTAAAAGATAATCCTCGAGTATACGCAAGCTCATTAATCAAAAATTTATTTTTAACACTAAAATATAATAATTGTTGTTATACATGAATTTTCAATTTTACTCTTTTACAGAAAGGCAGAAAAAAATTGTAACATACATCCAACCTTTGGATTATTCTTTGATTAAGATGCCAAATTACAGTTATTTACTTTCATTTCTGAATAGAAAATTTTTTGTTTTAGTGATTAAATATTATACTTGAATAATTTCTTATATCTCAGAGATGCCCAGTGTGCCAGCTGAAATTTGGATATAAAATGTAACAATCATCAGTGAAGAGAAATCTTGACCACCAGGGGCGACTGTGATTTCATGTCCTTCAGTTTTCAGTATGACAGAATGATTCTTCAAAGCCGTTTCTAAACAAAACTTCCCACTGGTGAAAATGGAGCTGCGTGTTGGCATGTTTGAGCACAACAGAGCCACCTGACAGGACTGCCAGCCAGTAGAACTTCACCTCAGTGCTTTCAGAAAGTTGCTTTATGTGTGTTCTGCAGGCAACCAAGAAGGAGTGTAGAAAGGCTCTAAAGAAAAAGAGTCTGCAAAGTGGAACTCCAAGCTGTAACTCAGAGTTTCCTAGCAACATGCTCTGCAAGATGAAGCTGAACCGAACTTTCTTGATCTTTGTTTTTCACTCCTGTTTTGTTGTGTTTTTACTGAAGCTTGATTTTATTAGGTGAATAGCATAGTATAATCATTTGAAACTCGCATCCAATAACATAATTTTCTTTCTCACTGAATTTTCAACTGAAGCATTTGAAGCACAGTTTGCATGTGTAATTTCTTCACTGTAAGCTCTCTCAGACTCAAACCTGTTGAATGTTAAACCTTACAGCGCCCCTATTCTGGTCTCCCAAAGGAAAAAAAAGAATGAAGACAAAAGAATGAATGCATAATTAATATAGTGAAGCATTTTTAATTGTTGCTGGTCTTCAAAGTTTTCTGGTGGTATTGTCTCTTGGTTATGGGCCGGCTGCTTCCAATGGCAAAGATTCATTCAGATCCTTTCAGGGCCTGAGCGCTGCAGAAGCACCAGCAGACAACAGCTCCAAGCTCGCCTTTTTCCCAGAGTGTCTGCCCACACAATAGACTTCCTTAGCCTGCACACAAAAGAGGCTGGTGCATGAAAAAACACCCAAATTCAATGGCATTCTTGTCCACAATTCACTCTGAGAATACGTGCCTCCCCTCTTTCCCTCTTTTTCTTTCAGTGATGTATTAAGATGAAATGTGAGAACCAGGAAGTGACTTAAAAAAACAAAAACAAAATCGTATAAATCTAGACTGTATGTAAAATATTAACAGTCTGAAAAGTGAGACCAGTGCAGAAGTGCCTTGCCCTCCTTTCATTCTCATGCCAAGTAAAAAGGAACCATTATAACATCAAAACACAACAACAGTCAATTCAAGGCATTTTATGGTGTAAGGTAAAGACCCTACGATAATACAGAAAGCACTTAGCAACAGTGGGAAGGAAATGCTCCATTTTAACTGGAAGAATTCTTCAGCAGAACCAGGCTCAGGTAGGGGCAGCCCTCTGTCATGACTAACTGATGGTGAGGGGAGGAAGAGAGGACAAAAGACACACTGTGGAAGAGAGCCAGCGATTAATTATAACTAATGGTTATGTGTATGTGAGGAGAAGGATTTTAAATTTGATTCTGGAGAATCAGATCTAGAGATCCAGTCAAGAAAAGCCAGTATGGGAGAAATATATTCTTTCTTTCTAGTCCCTGTCAGTACTCTTGCTGCAGCATTTTGGATCACCTGAAGCCTTTTCAGTGAGTTAAGTTTCTACTGCTCACTTGATTATTGACATCAGAAAAGACTTTGTTACTCCTTTTGTGGTTTTAGTCAATTTAAGTCTAAAAGAATGATATTAATATATTAGAATGATATTAATTTAACAAAAAAATAGTTGTACGAAAACAGATGATAAAGCAGAGTATTGTTTAAGTTGTGGTTGTTGTATTGTTGGCCTACTGCCTGTGGTCATAAAAAAATATATAGTTATTTATGATATTACCACATTTGCCATATTAACAATATAGTGTATAAAAAGTGTTTAAAAAAAATCAAGCACCTAGGCATGCAGACTGCTTCTACAAAAAGCTTTTGGGAGCTAACTGAATTCCAGCATGGTACCATGATTGAATGCCACCTGTGCAAGAGTATATAATTTCCTCATTACACAATATGCCACAGTCCACAGTGATATTATAACAAAGTGGAAACAACTGGGAATGAGAGCAACTCAGCCATTTAGTGGTAGACCACGTAAAATCCCAGAGCAGGGTCAGTGGATGCTAAGGCAGAGGTCAAAAGCTTTTGGCAGATTCAGTCACTACAGACTTCATGTGGCCTTCAGACCTCAGGAACAGCGTGTAGAAAGCTTTATGGAATGGGTCTCCACGGCCAAGCAGCTGCGTCCAAACCCTGCATCATCAGGTAAAACGTTGGATGTGGTGGTGTAAAGCACACTGGCACTGGAATGAGCAGTGAGGATGTCTTCTTTGAAGTGAAGACTGACGCTTGTGCGTCTGGCAGTTGGATGGATGAGTCTGGGTTTGATGGTTGCCAAGAAAATGATACTTGTCTGACTCTACTGTGTTGTAAAGTTTGGCAGAAGGGGGATTATGGTGTGGGGTTATTTTTCAGGAGTCAGGCTCAGCCCCTAGTTCCAGTGAAAGGAACTTGTAATGCTACAGCATACCAAGATATTTTTGGACATTTTTTTCCTAACTTTGAGGGAACTGTTCCTATTCCTTGCTTTTCCAAGATGACCATACACTAGTGCATAAAGCATGAATCACTGGGGCTAGGTTGTCAGGGACTTTTGCCCAAGGGCGAGTGTCTGGTGGCTTGGCCTTAATCCATGGGGCCTGGCCAGGCACAGCCCGAAGAAGGAACATGGGCCCATTCTCCTGTAGGCCCACAACCTGCAGGAGGCGCTGTAGGGGTCGGGTGCAATGTTTATCCGGTGGCAGCTAGGAGCAGAGGCCCTGGAGGATGGATCCTCGGCTACCAAGACTAGTGTGGCGGGGCGTCTATAATCACGCCCTCCCAACTTAAGTATTGCACTGGGTCCTGTGGTCAGGGTTGTTGTTGGTATGTTGAGCTGGCAGCGGAGAGCTGCACCTCTGTGTAGAGCAGGGCGATATGACCAAAAATATTTATCACGATATACATTTGAAAATTTGCGATAACGATATAACTGACGATATAATTGACACTAGACAAAATACTTTACAACTCCACAACTTTATTAGTGCAAAAAAAAACCCATCAATGTATTTCCACTTAACCCTTATGGGTCCCATTTTTAGGACTTTGTGCTTCTTTCATGTGTTCCCTTTTTTTTCTTTTTCTTTTGTATGCGTCCCTCGTGAAAAAAGGGACCCTTAAGGGTTAACACTGTGAGGAACCTTGGAGTCATTTTTGACCAGGACATGTCCTTCAATGCACATATTAAACAAATATGTAAGACTGCTTTCTTCCATTTGCGCAACATCTCTAAAATTAGAAATATCCTGTCTCAGAGTGATGCTGAAAAACTAGTTCATGCATTTATTACTTCCAGGCTGGACTACTGTAATTCACTATTATCAGGATGTCCTAAAAACTCGCTGAAAAGCCTTCAGCTAATCCAAAATGCTGCAGCAAGAGTCCTGACAGGGACTAGAAAGAGAGAGCATATTTCTCCTGTTTTGGCTTCCCTTCATTGGCTTCCTGTTAAATCCAGAATTGAATTCAAAATCCTGCTCCTCACATACAAGGTCTTAAATAATCAGGCCCCATCTTATCTTAATGACCTTGTAGTACCATATCACCCTATTAGAGCACTTCGCTCTCGCTCTGCAGGCTTACTTGTTGTTCCTAGAGTATTTAAAAGTAGAATGGGAGGCAGAGCCTTCAGTTTTCAGGCCCCTCTTCTGTGGAACCAGCTTCCAGTTTGGATTCAGGAGACAGACACTATCTCTACTTTCAAGATTAGGCTTAAAACTTTCCTTTTTGCTAAAGCATATAGTTAGGGCTGGACCAGGTGACCCTGAATCCTTCCTTAGTTATGCTGCAATAGACGTAGGCTGCCGGGGATTCCCATGATGCATTGAGTTTTTCCCTTCCAGTCACCTTTCTCACTCACTATGTGTTAATAGACCTCTCTGCATCGAATCATATCTGTTATTAATCTCTGTCTCTCTTCCACAGCATGTCTTTCATCCTGTTTTCCTTCTTTCACCCCAACCGGTCGCAGCAGATGGCCGCCCCTCCCTGAGCCTGGTTCTGCCGGAGGTTTCTTCCTGTTAAAAGGGAGTTTTTCCTTCCCACTGTCGCCAAAGTGCTTGCTCATAGGGGGTCATATGATTGTTGGGTTTTTCTCTGTATTTATTATTGTGCTATCTACTGTACAATATAAAGTGCCTTGAGGCGACTTTTGTTGTGATTTGGCGCTATATAAATAAAATTGAATTGAATTGAATTGAAAAAAGAGGTTGTACACACACAATACGGTAATATTATGTTGAAGCACAGTACGTATCACTCCGCGAGGCGCCTGCCTACGATAGCCGTAATGCTCCGACAATCCATCAAGCGGTGCGGATTCGTAGCTTAGCAAAGTCGTACTAAAACATCTGACAGATTTTGGAGCGCCGTGTACCACATAAAATCGTTTCGAGGTCAGTAAACACAACCAGAATTCATACATAAGGCACACGGGATTATAAGGGGCACTGTCGATTCTCAGAAAAATCAAAGGATTGATTTTAAGTGTGCCGTATTTTCCAAACAACACGGTAATAACGACGGCCCGCTAGCATGCGCTACCAAAAATAGTGCTTTGTTGTGTATCTGACAGACGAAAGCTAAACCAGTTCCACACCACTGAAGTTGCAGCATTTTTACAAACCAATTCTGGTTTTAACAATCCACTTTAACGATCCACTTTCATTCTTCTCATTCTGCGTCGCCGCCATGTGCGTATGTAAACATAGGCACTGCGCATGCGCGTTTTACCCATATTCTATCGCGATATTTCATTTTCCTATCGTTGCCCAAAATTACACCGTATTACCGTGAACGGTATGATATAGCCCAGCCCTACCTCTGTGTGTGTTGTAACAGCAACCGTGTGTATTAATAAAGCTGATCAAAAATCTCTCCGGGTCTGCCGTGACCATCATTCACAACTGGGATATGGAATTGTCATGGTCCTGGGTCATTTGACCCAGTGTTTTGTGTTCTTGTATTTTTGTGTAATTTTATATTATGGTTTATGGTTAAGTTCATTTAGCTAGTCTTGAGTTTATTTTTATATTGCCTAGGCTGTTCTGTTTAGTTCATTGATTATTTAGCATTTTCCCCTTGTTTCTTTGCCCTCTGTATGTCTGTGTTTATATAGGTTGTGTGAGTTCTTGTGTTTTGTTTCCCTCCTCGTGTTTCATTATGTTTCTCCAGTCTGTCAGGTCTCTCTCATCTCCTGTCTCTGTCTCTCTCTCTCTCCCTCGTGCTCCTTCGTGTTCCCTTGCTCCCTCTTGTCTGCCTTTCCTCCACTCCTGTGTCGTTTCCTGTTTTATTGTGAAAGTCTTGTGTTTCCATGTTAGGTATGCTTCCCCTGTGGCATCATGTTAATTTGTGTCAGCTGTGTTTCCCGTCTGTTTTCACTTACCTCATTATCCCTCATATTTATGTCACCGTTTCCCTTGGTCCTGTGTCGCGATCTCCCTTGTTCTTGTTCCCTGCTGTGTGTTCTGCCTGCCAGCCTGCCTATCTTATTTTGTATCCTCTTTTTAGTTCATTTTTCCTTGTGTCCAGCAATAAAGCTGCTTTGATTTACTTTCCTTACTTTTTCTTACCTGGAGTGTGCATTTGGGTCCTCCATTCCTGCCTGCCACACACAGTTCATGACAGGAATGTCACCTCTCTGGTGGGGAAGGAGCCTGAGTTAGTGCGTGAGGTTGAGAGGAATACTTTGAGGACCCCCTTAATCCCACTGGTGTGTCTTCCGTGGAGGAACCAGAGTCTGGGGACAAGGGGGACGACTCACCTATCTCTGGGGGCAAGGTCACTGAGGCAGTTAAACAACTCCTTGGTGGCAGAACCCCAGGGGTGGATGAGGTCCGCCCTGAGTTCCTAAAGGCTCTGGATGTTGTAGGGCTGTCTTGGTTGACACGCCTCTACAATGTTGCGTGGAGACTAGAGGCAGTACCTCTGGATTGGCAGACCGGGATGATGGTTCCCATCTTTAAGAAGGGAGATCAGAGGGTGTGTTCCGACTATAGGGGGATCACACTCCTCAGCCTTCCTGGGAAAGTCTATGCCAAGTTGCTGGAAAGGAGAGTCTGTTCGTTAGTCGAACCTCGGATACAGGAGGAACAATGTGTTTTTTTTCTGGTCATGGAACTCTAGACCAGCTCTTTACCCTCTCAGTGATTCTTGAGGGTGCATGGGAGTTTGCCCAACCAGTCTACATATTTGTGGAGAAGGCATTCAACCATGTCCCTCGGGGTGTCCTGTGGCGGGTGCTCCGCGAGTATGGGGTGTGTGGCCCATTGCTAGGGGCCATTCAATCCTTATGCAACAGCTTGCTCTGCATAGCTGGCAATACTCACCCCTAGAACAATGGAACCACCAGTTCTGCCGAAGGGTGGCTGGCTTCTCCCTTAGAGATAGGGTGAGAAGTTCAGCCATCCGGGAGGGGCTCACAGTAGAGCCGTTGCTCCTTCACATCAAAAGGAGCCAGCTGAGGTGGTTCAGGCATCTCACAAGTATGCCTCCTGAGCGCCTCCTGGGTGAGGTGTTCTGGGCATTTCCCACTGGGAGGAGGCCCCGGGGAAGACCCAGGATGCGCTGGAGAAATTATATCTCTCGGCTGGCCTGGGAATGCCTCGGTGTTCCCCTAGACAAGCTGGAGGAGGTGGTTGGGGAGAGGGAGGTCTGGGCTTCTCTGCTTGGGCTGCTGCCCCCTCAACACGGCCCCTAATAAGCGGAAGAAGATGGATGGATGGATGGGGTCTGTGGGGCACTGTGGTTCACTGGAGTCCCAAAGCCTTAAGAATGAAAATCTGTAACGTTTTTGTGTGTGACTTTGTTTCTCAGTTATATCTTTAGATTGTGGGACAATGTGTTGCTTGAGATCTGCTTCACTTGGAAGCTAAAACTCAAGTAATAAGAAAACCTGTACATGAGGGAACTTGGAGACACAAGGAAGGATTGCAGACGCACCAGCTAGGGACAAGGGGAAACTGACACAATACACAAGGTTGTCTGTGAAGGTTCTCAGTCATCCAGGTCATCGTAGTCAAAGGAGTTTGCAAAGAAAAGCGTCTGGACTTCTTTGAGTTGCTTGAAGACGTTTCACCTCTCATCCGAGAAGCTTCTTCAGTTCTAAGGTCAAATGGCCGAGAGTCCCAGATTTAATTAAGTTAATGTGCGCAGTGAAGGATTCCACTTCTTGTGTCTTGATTTTGACCCATGTGGTTACAGAAAAGATTCTGTGCCTCTTTGCTGACTTTATGAACGCCCAGTTAGGATAACCACATGGGTCAAAATCAAGACACAAGAAGTGGAATCCTTCACTGCGCACATTAACGCTGTGGATAAAAACATCAAGTTCACCAGGGAAGACATTAAGGATAACTGTTTGCCTTTCCTGGACTGCGCTGTGCACATTGAAGAGAATGGCAACCTCAACATTGAAGTTTGGAGTAATTAGGACCCTACACCACCGGGCAGAACTTGTTCCCTCTAAGCCTGAAGGGAAAAAGAAGGAACACACACATGTAAAGGAAGCACTGAAAACATGTGGTTATCCTAACTGGGCGTTCATAAAGTCAGCAAAGAGGCACAGAAAAGAAGATCAGACACCAGCGAGGGAGGATAAGAAAGACAGACGCAACAACATTGTCATCCCCTATGTAGCCAGTGTATCAGAGAAACTCAGGAGAGTTTTCTCCAAGCACGACATCCCAGTGTACTTCAGACCCAGCAACACACTCAGACACAAACTGGTTCACCCGAAAGACAAAACTCCAAAACACAGACTGAACAACGTGGTGTATGCTGTACAGTGCAGTGAGGAATGCCCGGACCTCTACATTGGAGAGACCAAACAGCCACTTCACAAGCGCATGGCACAACATAGAAGAGCCACCTCCACAGGACAAGACTCAGCAGTCCACCTGCATCTTAAGGATAAAGGTCACTCTTTCGAGGATGCCAATGTTCACATATTGGACAGAGAGGACAGATGGTTTGAAAGAGGAGTGAAAGAGGCCATCTATGTCCACTGTGAGCGACCATCTTTGAACAGAGGCGGTGGTTTACGACACCAACTGTCTGCCATCTATAATCCAGTTTTGAGTTCCCTCCCCAGACGCCTTAACGCCCACTCACATCCTGGGCCATCTGACCTCAGGAAATCACATGATAGGGTGGGGCCAGGTTTCACAATGAGCTCACCCGAAACCCTGGCTGATTAGGTCCCACACCCGCTTTCACACCTTGTCGCATGTGATTAGAGGATCACCAGGGGTCCTTTGTCCCTCTTTGGGGGATACTCCCACTGGGTTTAAATCTGGGACTCTCGGCCATTTGACCTTAGAACTGAAGAAGCTTCTCGGATGAGAGGTGAAACGTCTTCAAGCAACTCAAAGAAGTCCAGACGCTTTTCTTTGCAAACTCCTTTCAATACACAAGGTTGATTACGGAAGAGGAAACAAATGGGAACACAGCTGGGACAAATTAGACCTGACGGGACAGGGAAGAAAAAAACAAACACGCTGAGTATGGGATTAAAGACTGTCAAAGTAAAAGAGAAAGTACACAAACACATGACCTTGACAGAGAAACAGGGATAAACAGGGAGACAAAAGGTGAAACACAAGGCGGTCGATAAGAAAATATAATCTATGAAATTATTCTAGAAAATAGGCCTCTGTCTGAGAGGCCCATGTAGAAATGACTTTGAAGGCTCTGTGTGAGGAAGGATATGAGTGAGTGAGCTTACTTTTTAAATGTACGATTTAATTGTGTGGATGCTTTATGCATCCACACTATTGAGTTCCTGTTTCTCTTTATTGTGTGGATGCTTTAAGCATCCACACTATTGAGTTCCTCTTGGGACTTCCGTACACTTTTCGCCGTGGATCTACTTCCACAATTTTCAGCCGATTTTCACCGTTCAAATTTTAAACTATTCTGCTATTTCTGCTAATGATGGCTATGTCTTTTGGTATTTTATACTATTATACTTTTTAAAATATTAAGCTTAATTTGTCCCATTGAAATGAATGGGAAACTTCTGCAATTCTGCTAAAATTTGCTTGTTTTTGAAACTTAACTACTTTTTCCTACTTTCACGTAGAACAACCATTCAAATTTTAAAATGTTCACAAATTATTGGGCTATTAGGGAATAAATCAGCTTTTTCAAATATTTTACCATTTTACTTTTATGCCTCTTAAAGTTTTCAGTTGCAAAATTGTGATTTTTCACAAAATACATGCGTTGTTATGGTTGCTATGCACTTGGCTTCCAGTGTGCCACTGAAGGTTTTGCAGTCTTCTCTTCATGTCCGAACAACATCTTGCTACTTGCTCAATTGTCACTCAACTTCCACAAATTATACATCAAAACGTAGGTATTTTTGCTGGCTTTCCGAAAATGTCACCATCATTGTTGTGAGATTTATAGAATTTTGGCAAATCTCCTCAGACCAACACAAAGTCTGAAAACTCTCCATAGAAAGTCAATGGAGAGTTTGTTCAAAATCACCGCTGGATTTCTGTAATGAGAGGCATTTTCGAATCGCCATATCTCCTTAACGAAGCAAAGTTAAGACATAAGGCTTGTCCCAGTATATCTTCAGACACTCCTGACGCTCACAATTCAAGAATTTCTTTCTCACCTATTACCGTTCTGAAATGAGTTAGACTTGTTTGAGGGTAGGAAATTCGTCCTTCGCTCAGATTTCTTCAGATTTCAAACTCTGGAAATGAAACACTTTTTTCTCTCGTCATATCTTTTTGATAGATTTCCACAAAGACCTGAAAATTTCCATGATTGTTCACCAAAGCCTGCTGTCTCTTACGGTGAAAGAATTATATCGATACTCCAAATAGATTTAGAGTTAGAAAGCGTTGTTTGAGGCCAGGTCAAGGCAGTTTTTGCTTCGCCTCTACTCAGTTATGGTGCATTACAAGTCAAATATCTTTAATAATTCATATTTTAATGATAAATTGTCAACA
>JAQSNX010006134.1:0-26570 GCA_029532605.1 Oreochromis grahami | reverse complement strand
GGTGCTGCGGCTGCAGTGATGCGGACACTGCACCGGTCCGTCGTGGTGAAGAGGGAGCTGAGTGTAAAAGCGAAGCTCTCAATTTACAGTCGATCTCGTCCCTACCCTCACCTATGGCCACGAGCTGTGGGTAGTGACCGAAAGAGACGAGATTGCGGATACAAGCGGCAGAAATGAGCTTCCTCTGGCTGGCCTCTCCCTTAGAGATAGGGTGAGAAGTTCGGCCACCGGGAGGGGCTCAGAGTAGAAGCCGCTGCTCCTCCGCATCGAAAGGAGCCAGTTGAGGTGGCTCGGGCATCTGACAAGGATGCCTCCTGGGCGCCTCCTGGGTGAGGTGTTCCGGGCATGTCCCACCGGGAGGAGGCCCCGGGGCAGACCCAGGACACGCTGGAGAGATTATATCTCTCGGCTGGCCTGGGAACGCCTTGGTATTCCCCGGATAAGCTGGAGGAGGTGGCTGGGGGAGAGGAGGTCTGGGCTTCTCTGCTTAGGCTGCTGCCCCCCGACCCGCCTCGGATAAAGCGGATGAAGATGGATGGATGGATGGATGGATGTATATAGTATTTTATTTTATTCTGTTCTGTACAGTTGTGTACTGTATTTATTCTTATTTTATTTTATTCTAATTTTTGCTTCATAACTTTTGCACTGTCCACTTCCTGCTGTGACAAAACAAATTTCCCACGTGTGGGACTAATAAAGGTTATCTTATCTTATCTTATCTTATTAGAAGGTGTTTAATTCCTGACAGGCCAAGTGAGAACGTTTCTATCTGTAACTGTGATCACCAGCTCCGATCTCCATCCTTCACCCGATGCTCATACATTCATTTATAGCTACGCTTTTGGGTACACTGTTAGCACAATACTATCTGACAGTACTGAGACTGAGCAGATGCAAATGGGAAAAAAAAGCTTTAAATGTTATTCAGAAAAATCCTGTGAGTGTGTGTGTGTGTCTGAA
Organism: Oreochromis grahami; assembly: GCA_029532605.1. NCBI lineage: Eukaryota > Metazoa > Chordata > Actinopteri > Cichliformes > Cichlidae > Oreochromis > Oreochromis grahami. Next base: position 25,607 of record JAQSNX010006134.1, on the reverse strand, counting down.
GGTTGGCTCAAGATCATTTGAAACAGGAGCAACAAAGTGAAGGTATACATTCTTATATCACTCAGCAAACACTCCAAACCAAAGTGCACACCTGTGTTTAAAGAAAACATTTTGGGAAATATGCCTCTTGCTAAGAGGTAGATGAGAAGAATGACTCGACTCTCACATCTAAACACTAATCTACCTGCCAACAGACTAAGCCGAGCATTAAAAACAGGATAACAGATATCAGGCTTATAACTTGCCTCCAGCAAGAAAGCAAAATGTTTCCCAAAACATTTCAATTAGCTGAAAGCACCACACACTGCAAACAAGAGCTGCGCACACTCTTCTTCCCGTACCAACCTGATCCTCCACTCCTTTCCTGTGGCCCATGTGTTAGCACATCTGTAGGACAGCATCAAACAACTCAGTCTATTCAGTTAAGATACACCGACCCTGACTGGATATACGTGATGATGTAATGGCTAAAAAAAACAAAGCCAAACTGAAAAATAAGAGAAGTGATGAAAGCTGCAGCTGCTGCTTTGTGTTTGTTGCACATGTCCGAGGGTATGTTTGTACTTACAAAGTAGATATCTGTGATTGGCACATCGTCGTCGTCATCAACCGAAGCCTGACTGGTGCACCCTGAGCCGGACACCTGGCTGGCTCTGTCTGCTTCCACCGCCACCGCCTCCTTTGTGCTGGATGTGGCCTCTTCGGGTAGCCCCGGGGAGGAGGAAGCAGCTAGGGCAGACGAGGAGGTGGATGAGGCAGCCTCGGGTGCTGACGAAGAGCCTGAAGGTTCTGCTGCGGCACCGTCTAGAGCCTCGGCACCAGCTACTTCCTGAATGTCGCTGTAGAAAAACGAATGTTGGATTGTTAGAAAATTAATGCGGGCAGACGGTCTCCAATTGGCAGCATTAAATGAGCTATTAATAGTTCTTTTATATGTATGCAGACAAGCATAACTGAATTACTTTGATTCAAGAAGAGCGTAACTATGCGGTCAAAGTGCAGCACACAGTTTCTTGTTTTTATAAAAATGTTGCATCTTGTCTTACCTGTTCAATTCACCTCACCTCACCTTATGTATTAATGTAGAGCAGAAACAAATCTGCCTGCACATCCACCTACACACAGACCCACGGCTGTTAAGAGCCATTAATTGGGTCACTTGGCATAAGCCACTTTCCAGCAGTAGGGCAGAGGAGTGGGACCAAGCTATTAGAGAAAATTCAACAGCTGTACGTATATGTGCGGTGGGGGTGTTTGTGGTTTAGATGCTTAAGCTTAAAGATTTGCCAGCTGGCTGTGTGCTGCCACAATCCTTTATTGTTCCTGGCCAGATCATCGACTATTAGGAAGGATTTAGGCACATCCACATTGCTTTCTCAGCTTCTGTGTTTGAGCTTAGCTCCACCAGAGGAAAAGCCCGGCAGCTGGCCAATCAAGCAAAAAAAGGAGACTTGGCATCTCCAAGTGAAGAACTGAATGGCTGAACAAACGAGGAGGGACGGGATGGTTGTTGCCATGCAAAAAGATGCTCCTTTACTCAGTTTGTCTCAGCCCATTTCACCCCACCTCTTTCTTTTTATTATTTTTTACACAAATCTTTTCACTACACTGTTTTTTCTGCCTGCCTTCTTCACAAATTGCTCCTTATATTTATCTTTTCTTTTCATCTTCTAACTAAATATCCAATTTCTCCACTTCATGTCGGCCTTCTCACCTCCATCCAACCCATTTTCAAAGCCGCAGGTGTGTAGAAGCAGCTCAGAGGAGCGTTGAGACGGTTAATCCATTCGCCTATCGCTGTCTCGGCTGCTCTAGCCACCCCTTCCTTCCTTCCAGCTCTTTCCAGACCCCCAGGCCTTATGTCTAGCCGCTGCCTTCTCACCATCAAACCCAATTATTCAGTTGGCTTCCCTCAGCAACCACACCCCAATCTCCACTGACCTGACTCCAGGAAAACTCCAGCATGTTTACATTACATCTGTTTAAGTCTGTAAAAATGAAAGTTTTTTACTTTTTGTTTTCAAAATCCAGAGATGCATAAAGTGTTGCTCTAACTCTCTTTGTTTCACCTTGAAATTAAAACTAACATGCAATCTAATCTAGTTAATCAGAAACACGTTAAAATATACAAAGTGTGGGATAATCGCAGCTTTATGGCCGGTAGCCTCAGGCGTGAAAGCTTCCCGACCCACTACCCTACTTTTTCTGATTGTTTCCCCCATGTTTGGTTTTTTTTTTTGACCTAGTGTCTGCCCCATGTTCCCATTTAAAAAACAGGAGATAAACACTCCTTTTGTACAAATTTATGCATGTGGGCACTCTCTCATAACCTAATTACTATAGATGCATGCCCCCAAAATCACCTGCAGCATTTATTTTCCCATAACAAGACAACCGTGAACTCATGAACAAATGGGTTAAGCTGCTTTCAGTGTTTCTCTGTGTTCCATGCTACACACTGTGTGTGTGTGTTAGTGTGTGTGTAGTGTGTGTGAGAGAGAGAGAGAGAGAGAGAGAGAGAGAGGGGGACAGGTGAGGTGTGTTTACCTAACAGCTGGCTAAATCCTGCTGAGACACTGGCAGCAGGTTATTTATAGTATGGTGTCAAACTGAGTCATTTGCTGTCGGTGTATTGCGGTAATAGAGGAGCCTCGTTCTATCACGTCTTTCTATCGTTTACAGTGAAAAGGACAGAGGCAGTGACTTTGTTACTTTTATTCATAATGGTCTGTTTTGTGCATGGTGGAAAATATTCATCATTAAGCATTTTTTGGGACTAATATGGCAACATGCCAGGAGGCAGCTGTATTACATCTTTTTTTATCTATTTTAAATTGGGATATTTTTTAAAAGTATGCAAATACTTAGTCTGTGTACAGGTACTGAGAAACGCTTGCTTAAATATTATACTTTAGACCAAAGCATTGGTTCGCACCGCCACCTAACTTTGGGTGAGGCCAACAGATAAAATAAAGATGGTAACCATGAAATAATGAACCCTAAGCTGCACTAGTTTGCATGGGTCCATGGAAAAGACACTGAACTCTAAATGAACCCCAACGCATCCTTTAATGTGTGTATGTGATGAATAAACCAGTGTGGATAAAATAAAAACCTGTAAATATACTTAAAGGCCACATTGTTAGATATGCCTTCCTAGGGCTGGGTTGGAAACCCTTTTCCCCTAATTCTTCATGGCATAGACTTAACAAGGTGCTAGAAAATATGTCTGTGAAGGTTCTCAGTCATCCAGGTCATCGTAGTCAAAGGAGTTTGCAAAGAAAAGCGTCTGGACTTCTTTGAGTTGCTTGAAGACGTTTCACCTCTCATCCGAGAAGCTTCTTCAGTTCTAAGGTCAAATGGCCGAGAGTCCCAGATTTAAACCCAGTGGGAGTATCCCCCCAAAGAGGGACAAAGGACCCCCTGGTGATCCTCTAATCACATGCGACAAGGTGTGAAAGCGGGTGTGGTACCTAATCAGCCAGGGTTTCGGGTGAGCTCATTGTGAAACCTGGCCCCACCCTATCATGTGAATTCCTGAGGTCAGATGGCCCAGGATGTGAGTGGGTGTTAAGGCGTCTGGGGAGGGAACTCAAAACTGGATTATAGATGGCAGACAGTTGGTGTCATTAACCACCGCCTCTGTTCAAAGATGGTCGCTCACAGTGGACATAGATGGCCTCTTTCACTCCTCTTTCAAACCATCTGTCCTCTCTGTCCAATATGTGAACATTGGCATCCTTGAAAGAGTGACCTTTATCCTTAAGATGCAGGTGGACTGCTGAGTCTTGTCCTGTGGAGGTGGCTCTTCTATGTTGTGCCATGCGCTTGTGAAGTGGCTGTTTGGTCTCTCCAATGTAGAGGTCCGGGCATTCCTCACTGCACTGTACAGCATACACCACGTTGTTCAGTCTGTGTTTTGGAGTTTTGTCTTTCGGGTGAACCAGTTTGTGTCTGAGTGTGTTGCTGGGTCTGAAGTACACTGGGATGTCGTGCTTGGAGAAAACTCTCCTGAGTTTCTCTGATACACCGGCTACATAGGGGATGACAATGTTGTTGCGTCTGTCTTTCTTATCCTCCCTCGCTGGTGTCTGATCTTCTTTTCTGTGCCTCTTTGCTGACTTTATGAACGCCCAGTTAGGATAACCACATGTTTTCAGTGCTTCCTTTACATGTGTGTGTTCCTTCTTTTTCCCTTCAGGCTTAGAGGGAACATGTTCTGCCCGGTGGTGTAGGGTCCTAATTACTCCAAGTTTGTGTTCCAGAGGGTGATGGGAGTCAAAGAGGAGGTACTGGTCCGTGTGTGTACTGGTCCTCTTTGACTCCCATGAGCTCTCTTTTTTTGCTTGTTTTCTCTTTTTTAAATTTTTTTTTTCCTCTCTCAACAGGTGATCGAGATGATATTTGTGACATGATGCGTTATCTTGCTTCAAGCAGCCATCAGAGGATGGTTACATTGTGGTCATAAAGAGATGGACATGGTCAGCAAGAATGCAAAAGTAGACTCTGGTATATAAACGATGCTCAGTTAGTACTAAGCACCCCTTCTTTTGGACCATTCTCTGCAAACCTTAGAGATGTTTGTGTGGGAAAATCCCAGTACCAACAACCATGCCATGTTCAGAGTCACGTAAATCACATTCTTGCCCCTTTTCCCTTTAGCACCTCTGTGGTGTAAAACGTGCCACCAAAAGTTCCTCCAAAGGTTCCTGGTACCTATCGAAAAATCTTAAACATGTTTTGCAGCTGGCTGACCAACGATGCAAAAGTCGATGTTGGCACAAGATATTTAATTAAACTCAGTGTTATGTGAATACACAGGTTACATGTGTGTTTCTGATGTTTTGTTCTTGTAAATCAACTGACAATAAGTGCATTCATCTCTCCAACCTCAGATTTTAAGTCTAAGTTTGAGGATGACTCGAGACCTTACCCAAGTGTTTACATAGTGTTTATCCTTGTAGTGTTTATCCTTGTGTTGTTGGAGTACCTGATTTCAGGCGAGGGCTGAGGAACAGAGATGGTGGGCTCACTGTCATGTCTCTTCAGCTCCACCTCCACTGTGATGGTCTGCTGATCCTCCTCACGCACACGCAGCTCCTCCTGGGTCCTGAAAACACAAGCAGCCTCATATAAAAAGAAAAACACGCAGAGGAAATGAAATGCCAAAACACACACATGAGGAGGAAAAACGGGCCTAGTCATAAACACACTGACATCAGATTTTCTCTGCCACCCACCCACCACACCCAGGAGTGTTTAATGCTATGAAAACATAGAACTAGTGAGTGTTTGTGAAACAAGCTGAGCTAATCCTGCCTAATACATTTTGTGACTCTGGATTCAGACTCACCTCCCATCATGGCTAAGTGACTGGGTGTGCCTCCTGAAGACAGAGGAAACACAGTCAGTAAGAGCAACATGCAGTAAGGCTCACACTGGTGAATTCTGACAACACAACTTTAAGTTTAAGTTTAATAAATAAGACTTTGGAAATAAAACCAGTTATATTTCAGACTAAAGCATAACAAAGCCATTAATTACAGTGTTAACTCTCCCATAAACGAACTTTAATATTTATAAGCTCATGTATATTTAAAAGGGCAGTGAACAGATGGATTCCCTGTGACCATCTAATATATAAATGTTTTAAAAGATGTATGTGTGTGTGTTAGTACCTGTAGCGGGGGTGTTCGGCCGTGTCAGAGGGAGATCTCTCGGGAATGGACAAAGAGGTGGTGGAGGAAAGCGTGGTGGCAATTGATGCTGTGGTGGCCTCCTCGAATGATGGAGGAGTACATGGAAGAAGATCTGGTCTCCCTGGTGGACAGACACAGGTACAGTAATTACAGTTTTATCTTGGAGAGAGCTGGTACCTGTCAGCAATCTTTTTTTTTTGGCATTTTCCTCCTTGGATGCCTCCTGGGCGAGGTGTTCTGGGCATGTTCTACCGTGAGGAGGCCCCAGGGCAAAGACAGGACACGCTGGAGAGATTATATCTGTAAGCTAACCTGGGAATACCCCAGTGCTCCCCCGGATGAGTCGAAGGTTTGTTTCGGGGAGAATGAAGTTTGGGTTTCTCTGCTTAGGCTACTGCCCCCACAACCCAGCCACATATACATGGTAGAAAAAGGATGGATGGATGGATGGAATATGCTGTTGTAAAACGTGGCCACCGTGTTCCATCTTTTTTTAATTTTATCATAACACACAGCATGCAGTGCATTTACCCTCGTCCTCCAGCGTTGGGAAGCTGCGAGCTCCTCTCAGGTCGTAGATATTCTCATCTCTCTCAGAGGGCAGCTGGCTGGCTGACCAAGCTGCACCAGGACCACCACACTTGGGCACCGTCAAGGACACACGACCCTTCTTTGACGGAGAGGACTTCAAAGCTGAGGGATAATTTACAACAAGGCTTTTATTTACAGTAATAAACCTGTGTGTTGTGTTGAGGGTTAATAGTTTGGGGTATTTAGCTTACAGTATAAAGAGCCTTTAAGTGACAGTTTTTGTGAATTGGCTCTATACATATATATATATAAAAAAGGCTGAAATGAATTTTTTAGGTTAGGAATTTGTTTGGTTTTGGCAGAAACAGGAAATTGGGATTTCAAGTAAACATCGTGACTACATACACCATTTCTGAACGTATAGAAATGAATGTAAGCTGTTAAAAAACATGGAACACTCTGAAAACACATCATATTTCAGTGGTGTAAAGATTCTTGTTGGATATCTATACTGACAGGCACTGGGTAATGTTGCCACAAAATGATGTGACATTCTATGATGGTAATGAAGATGATCAACCTGAAAAAAATGACGCAGTCCATTTTGGTGAAATTTCATAGCAGCAACTGAGAATGGTACTCGGTAGTTTGTATGGACCTCATGTGCTTGTATGCATGCCTGACAGTGTTAGAGTATGGTCCTAATGAGGTGACGGATGGTGTCCACGGAGATCTCCTCGGATCTCATGGATCACGGATCTTCCTCCATATGGACATGCCTCCCCAGACCATCACTGACCCACCACCAAACAGGTCATCCCGAACAGGCAGTTTAACATTCTCCACGGCTTCTGCAGACCCTTTCACATCTGTCACATGTGCTCAGGGTGAACCTGCTCTCATCTGTGAAAAGCACAGGATGCCAGGGGTGGACCTGCCAATTCTGGTATTCAATGGAAAATGCCAATCAGGCTGCACATTGCCAGGCAGTGAGCACAGGGCTCTCAGGCCCAAGAGTCAGAAACAGTCAGAAAAGACTAGGGCGGCATAAAATGTCAGGGGCGTCCACCTGTAAAACCATTCCTGTTTTGGGGGTCGTCTTATTGTTATCCCTCCCGTATGCCTGCTTTTAATTTTATTAGCACCAATGCAGCTAGAACTGATTAACAACCCCCTCTACTTAAATCTAACCTTAGCTAACCAAGGCTAAAAGTCTCATACACATACCCCTGTGTACTCTTTACAAAATGCTTAAAAGCAGTGAAAATAAAAGCAAATAGAGATCCAACAGATGTATTTTCCTAAAATGATATGACCTAAAAAAAATCTTTCAGCTGCTGTATCTGATTTTCCTATCAAGACTCGACACTGAAAGTGACAAAACCCTGCTGTGTGGCACTCTCTCTACCTATGGTCATTTCTTAAATGAAACTCACAGGAGCTCTTCTTGAAAACTGTGGTGCTCATGAACTTCAAGAATCTGTCAGCATAGAATCCTGGCCGGTGGACCGATACAGTGTCCTGAGGGAGAGACAGAGAGATTAATGAGACAAATGGTGCATGAATAAAATGATCAAACTGGTGCTCGCAGTAGATTAAAACTGTCTGTGAGTTCTTCAGTGACCCATTTCAGTAATTCTTCTCTCTGGGCCAAACCACACGAGTGAACGACACCTGCTACAGACACGCAGAAACAGTCAGACGAGGCTACAGACGCAACTCTTCATTATTTATGTTTCAGCAGACGGAGATAACACAACACCAGCAGACTGACAGATGACACTTGGTGTTTGGTTTGAGACAGAGGACAGTAGGGGTGGCGGAAGCACTGAAGAGAGAGAATCTCAGTTATTAGCTGTTTTTAATTGCAGCATCACTGTTGCTCAATATGTAATGTCTCTGTATGCACTGAGCAGCTGCGTGTGGCACGGAGGTCGTGCTGAGGATCCATTGTCGTCAGCAACAGTGACGAACAGGACGCTGTTTGCTCTCCCACACGTCTCGCTTGTGAGGATGTTTCGGAGTGGGAGCTTGGAGTAAAGAAAGGAGGCGGGGAGATTGATGGGACTGACTTTCTGTTTTGTGCTGTAAATCTTTCTGAGTTTAAGTCAGCAAGTGATGCACTGTATCAGATTCCCTGTAAAATCAGACTTGGCAGAACAAAATATAAAATACTGTGTGTATGCAGCTGCTGATCTTAATGGCTCTGTTTATGGAAATAACGCTACTTAAATGAATGTGGTTGCAATTTGCTAATAGTAAATCGTTTCTATGGCATTACAATTTTAAGGCACACTTATTTTTCAGAATGAGCAACAGCCAGTGTTTTCCTCGGAGTTACATTGTTTTTGTAGTGGTAGCGGAGGAGACATACCTATGGTTTTATAAATAAATTAATAAATGACACTTTACATACAATACACAACAGATTACTGTTGCAATTTACAGGGCTACTGAACTTTTAAAATATGAGTGGACTGAAGATGTAACTCCATGGTGTCATTCTTGGAATGTATGCTAAAGGCTAAGATATACCCGGATGGCCTGCATAAGTGAACCCTACAGTGTATGTGGGATAATCTATCATGAGCACAGGACAAAGGACAAAACTACAAGTCAGCTACACAGCACAGGAGCTTCTCAGCTGTGGAAACCCATGCCATGAAGCTCCCTGTGGACAATTTTTGTGCCAGAGGAGGCTTCAAGCTCTGTATTGATTCAATGTTATCGAATCAGCAGAATGTTTGAGACTTCTATGCACAAAAGAGCTTTTGTCCATTTAGCACCCTTGACTTGGAATGAACTGCAGAACAACTGGAAAATGACTGAAGTAATTTCATTTTATTTAGTGCTTTTAAAGCAAAACTAAGAGTCCTTGAGGCCAATTTCATAACATGCAACTGTTTCAATTAGATTGTTTGTCATTTTAACTGAATTTTACTTGAATTTCATTGAATTCTATCTTTATTTTATTTAATTTTTCATTTATTTTTGCTTGTGTGATGTTGCTGCCTGTGTTTAATTGAGTAATTTTTGTAACTGTGAGAGACTTGCTCTGCCTATCTTGGCCAGTACACTTCCCTGTAACTTTATAGGGTCTGCCACACTGTTGCTACTTTGCGGTGGTTCCTAAATGCTTCCAGTTTGCAATAATACTACTTAAAGTATGCTGTGGAATACTCAGGATGGAAGAAACTTCACTGACTGACTTGTTGAAGCGGTGGCATCCAAATTACAATACAACGCTTAAATTCATTGCTTCACAAATGGCTGATCGCTTGATTTTATACACCTGTTGCAAACAGACTGAATTCAAAAATGAAGAGACTGTGAGGCCCATTAATTGTTGACATACAGAGATATACTGGTAGTATATACCAGCATAAGGATTTGCTGATAGTAAATCAAAAAAATATAATAAAATTAATTTTTTTAAACGAGTTTCAAAACATACTTGGGTGGTACAGCGTGAGATAATATAAGCAATTCTCTTTATGTATTAAAAAATAAATGGTAATTGACTCATTTTGAATAAAGCTTTAATAAGCAAAACTGGATAAAAGGAAAGACGGATGGAAGGTCTGGGATAGGTGTGGATTTACAGGTTTAGCCATGTGGATGGAGAAATAATGAGACAGGCAGGTAAGCTGACAGAGAATTGACATTTTGTGCCAATAAAACCTCTTTCAATGTCGAAGCTCAGGAAAGAAACCCAAAAGCTATAAAACTCACCCCATCATGAACCAAAGCCTTCCACGTGTGTTCCAGTTTCTTGATTAACCTGCGAAAACAAAGTTGGCATGGCAAACATGAATAAACCTAATGAACTTAAAGGTGTTTTAGTACAAAAACACTGTGGCAGTAGTGTACAGCATGTACACATTATTTATGTCAGCATCATACAGACGTTTCGCTGATTTCTAAGATGATCACCTGTAAGACTGCAAGATGTCGATGATTCCGATGAAGAGAAGAAGCCCTTCTCCTTTTCCGTTAACGGCGGGGATACCGCCCATCCTAAAAGGAGAAGAGAAGCAAAGCTAAAATGAAATTTGGCAGGTTTGGGTGCCATTAATCTCCAGCCATCAGCCTCTTCACAGAGACTAAAATAGACTTAGTGTGTTTATTTTATTTATTTTTCTCTTTGTTATCATCATTAGTCAGCTTTAGGATGTGTTCTTTGCGAATAAAACAATATTTAATATCAAACCACAACACTTATTCAAATTAAATGTATCTAGATTTAAAGCCGTACGACTCTTGGTTGGGTTTAACTGAACAGAAATGTGAAGCCCAGCTGTGGAGAGGATGACAGCATCTGGTCTGGTTCATCTTTGCAGTCTTCTGCTATTCCTACAGCTCATTCAGGTAACTGCAGACATCCAGGCATTCACCTTTGACTAAATAATCCCATATGTGCTTCACTGCAATGTGAACACACTCATAGCCTGTACCTTCAGTGCCTATTAAACTTGTGGCAGAGAATCAGATTTAATGAGATTTCAGAGTCAGATGATGTTTCTACCAGAAATTTGGCTTTTGAGAATTTATCTATAAAGGCAGGAAATGTTAGTTTCTTTCTACTTAAATCTAATACTATAGAATATTAGGGTACTTTAATGAACACTCAGACTTGTTAAGGATAACTGCGTCTTAGCAAGTCAGCAGGGTTTTAGTCTCTGCTGAACCTTTAATCTACACCGAACTCAGGGACATTCAGACTTCTGACACAAAACCACTGATTGCTTTACGGGCGAGATCTGAAGTTTGCATTAAAAGTTGCTTGACAGTCATGTGGCTTTCTTCAATTTCTTTTTAATTTTTCTCTCTTTGTGTATATTAAGCTCTAAGAGGCAGCACCAAAAAATGCACTTATCTTTTTAAGCTGAAAGCAGTTGGAATTGAAGCACTGAAATGGTTTAAATTTCATTTGAAGGAACTAAAGTGTCACATCAAGTGACACTTTAGTTCACTTTGTTCCCTGTGAACTTTAGTTCTTTAGCTGAAGAGAGAGAAGAAGCGTAACTACTGAAAGCAGAATAACTTTAGGAGGGAGAGTAAGAGATAAAAAAGTAGATGAATAAGTTCTAACGTTGTTATTTATCCTTCAGGTTGTTAGCTCGTATAAATGCGGGAAGTCGGAGACATGCACTCCCGGTGTTTTTAAATACAAGCAGTGACAGATATGACTCGTCTCTTTTGCCAAAAGCCTCTGCTGTTCTCCTCTCTGGCCAAACTCACGTGTCATCTGTGTCAATAGACCCTCCGCAGGCAGCGCCCCCCTGGATGGACTCCATGGCTGTGGAGTACAGAGCCTTCTGCTGGGCCACGGGCCTTTTCTCATCGCTGTCACCCTGGGAGCCCTCCATCTGCCTCTCCCTCTCCGCTTGGTCAATGTTGTGGACCCCAAGCAGCAGGCTGTAGTCCATGATCTTAAAGCTTTCCAGCACCTGAGCACAGGACAGACAAAGATAGTAGTCAGTGTGCAGTGCCTATGAGACACGCAGCTTCTAAATCCTGACTGAAAGCTTTTATTTTTTATTATTTTAACATGTCCCCAAGAGGGATATAAAACCAATAACAGTGGAGATGTTAAGGCTATACACAAGACAGAGTGGTGCATGGACATGTCCACACTGATAAACAATGTATTTGACTGCCAGTGAGTGCACACACACTGCTTTCCGAGTACTGTAAATGGAAACAGGAGACAGTGATTTACAAGAGAAAAAGCCAGCCAGCTACCAGACCAGACACCTTGTTAAACCTTGTACTCGTAACACAGCTCTAATTTATAGAAAGGGGTCCTGGGAATGCCAAACATCATAACCTCAAGAAAAGTTTTTCTTCCGTTCCAGCTCCCCTGTCTACTCTCATCCATCCTCTTTTATTGATCAGGGCACCATGAGTATCATGGGCTTCCCCACGCTTCCTTTTAAAGACTTTCTATATGCTTCTTCATCTACCATTACTCTTTATGAGCCATTTAATGGATCCTGCATCACAACAAGCAAACCACCTTCACCAACTCCTCCCGTCCTGACTGTCTCAACTGAAAACATAAGTAAAAAAGCTAAAACTAGTATTTGCATTTAGCTGTATATTCATATTTCTCACCAGGCAGTCTCTCTGCAGGGTCTTGGTCAGGGCATTGTACGTGTCCTGGTCCATCATCAGGCCATCCTGCAAGTCTTGCATGAAGTCCAGGTCTTTGAAGGTGGGCCTGGCCTTCTCCCTCTCCTTCTTGGATGCTCGCCTCTTGTAGGTGGATCCCTTCAGGTCGTACTTGAGGTGCATGCGCACCACGCGGGGGAGGACATTGTTCATAACAACCACACGGATGTTCTTGCCACCTGACTGGACACAGTAGAGGCCGAAAAACTTGGGCAGCAAAGTGCGAGGGTTCTGATTCAAGTTCTGGAGATGAGAAGAAAAGAGAGGGAGAAAATGAGAAATGAACACCATAAGGAGACGCTGTGAGGGATTGAGCTGAAATACAATATGTGTGAGGTAAAGTTAGCTCACGTGTAACAAAAACATATATCTTTTAGAAGTTGTATGACCTCAGGCAGTGTTTCTGACACTGGAACAGAAATTGTTGCTTTTGATTAATGATATCCATTTCGGTTTAAATAAAAGCTTCAAAACAGCACAAAAAGGAACGCCACTGAACACAAAGAGGCATTTTTCTCCTCATGGAAACGTGAGGGAATGAAACATACACAAGCAATAGGATAGCTGATACATGTTACGCAAACAGTTAACTGACAAACAACACATGATTCTCAGTGTACACACACTTTGGCTATAGTTACACATTCACCACCTGATCGCACCAGGATCCATTACATAACAGAGAGAGCCAAGAGAAACGAAGTTTTTTCTCACAGTGCCATGTCATGTATATGAAAGTGGTTACTGGAGATTGTATTTCTGTAGCCACAGGAGAAGAAAATCATCATGTTTTACTTGATTTACTTATTAAAAATAAAGCAAATAATTAATGGTTAGTTCTACAAAAGACTCTAAAAACTAATATTCAGTTTGGGATTCATGCTCAACAGCAGTTATAAGATGAGCTGCAATCATGAAATTTTGTGGGTTTGTAGATAAAAATTAAAATATGTTATATTTTTCCTTCTGTGCCTCATCCTAGTTCTGCTATAGGTTTCTTCCTTTTACAAGGGAGTTTTTCCTTCCTACTGTTGCCAAGCACTTGTTCACAGTGGGTCATCTGATTGCTGGGGTTTTCTCTCTATTATTTTAATGTCTTTACCTTACAATATAAACCAGCTTGAGGTGACTGTTGCTGTGATTTGGCCCTATATAAATAAAACTGAATTGAGCTGAATGTATTGCATCAAACTGACTTGACTCTCATCTTGAAAAACATATCTCATAACGAGAGCTGGGTCTCTGGCTAGGACTTAAAGACCAAACAGGAGTTTTCAGCGTAAAGGTCGTCAGTGTGCAAAACCCAGGTGGTTTCTTGCTGCTTTTTTTCTTTTTTTCCAATATTTACAAGGTTATGCACTGTGAATTTGTAATGTGCTGAGGCACCTGAGGGAGAATATTCAGCATAAACAGCCTGAGTTGAGATGTATGCCAATAAACAACACATCGAAAAGTCTGGAGGTGAAGCCACTCCAACTCACTTCTGGTTTACTAATCAACCTGATTGCCAGATTTGGCTTCCTGCTATTCTTCCATTTCCCAGAAATGTAAGTCAAGTTGAAGAATCATTATTCTGATACACTGGAGGAGATCCAGCGGGCACTGCAGATGCTCACGTGGAAGTGATGAGAAGGGGACTTACACAGAGTGATCTAAAAATAACAGCTGTGGAAGGAGAGCAGCGATGCCTGAGGAGTCCGGCTACAAGGGGTAATCGGCTGAATTCATATCTGGCTGTTTTTTAAATTTTTTGTGCAAAGTCACAGTCAAACTATTATCACTGAACAGAAATGAAAAGACACAAAGCACTTTAGATCATTTTTGGCTAAGCCAAATGCAATAACAAGATGAAGGCACACAAGGACGTTTTAAAAAGTTCTTTAGCAAGTACTTTCCTCTGTATCACAGGTTATGCCAAATATTTCAAGAATCAATCCAAACAAATTAGTTTAGTTTGGCTGGTTCCTCAGTTATAAACCTGCTTTGACCTTGGGACTTGGGCCAGCTCAGTCCCATTAGAAAGATAAGAGCAGTGCAAGAAACAGAGTGCTGCTCCATATAGTGGTAACACACAGCATTCAGGGGTAAAAATGACTGCAAGAGGAGAGAGAAAGAGGAACAGACTCCAGAGAGATGAAGGATGACTAGAAAAATGTGGTTGAAAAGACTAGGTACTTCGTGAATGACCTTCAGACGAGAAAAGCTTCTACAAAGAGCAGCAAAAAGAGAGAAAGAGAGAGTGCGAAACAACGCAGAGCGAAAGAGCATCCTAAGCCCTCAGCCACACACAACCCTTCTGTCAGCGTTACGAGGGCAGAGCGGTGACGAGCCAACAACACGGACACGTGAGGCACGGGAGCAGAGGAGAGGGATGGAGAAGAAAAACGAGAGGAAGGATTTAAACACAAAGACAGAGCGAGAGGGGGAAATCAAGGAAAATAAATCACGCTGAGAGAGCCACAGCAGCAGGAGGCTCTCTTTGGAGAGTGACAAGACATTAAAACGCGAAAGACAAGCCATATAATAGAAGGGTGAATAAACAGAGGGGAGAGAAGTGGCAGCACAAAGTCGGTTACATCATTGTGGTCTGCATGCTGCCCAGAGCCAGAGTCTTCAGCCAGCCCACAACCATCAGCCAGTCAGCTGTTGAAGATGTGGAGCTCCACCAATGACTGCTTGTATGCTGTCTGTTATGTGTTTGCCTAAAATACAGATAAGTCTACAATACTCAAACTATTTCTCAATATCCGCACATACAGTTTTTTCCTATGTTGTGCTTCTAAGAGTCTGTAAAACCTCCCTCCCCTTTCTCTTGCCTCGGGCTACAATCTCTCTGCTTTTATTATACCACTCGCTTAAGACCAATTACACCTGTGAAAATGTTTCAGAGCACAACCAAAACGATGGAAAAGGTCACAGTAAATGCGCTGAGACTTCAACTTCCTTAAATGATTAAACAAATTCCTGCAGTGGTCTTTGCCCGCAGCTGTCGGTGCATTGATAAACACAAGGGCGAGGGCTATGAACCCGTGAGGCTGGATTAGCAGCATGGACATACATGGAGCTGTTGCTGGTTGACTTCTTTCAGAAAGAGGCTGTGAAGTTTTGGAGGGGGTGGGAGTGGGCTACTGTTGGTGGAAGTCATGCTCTGTTAGGCTTAAGTACAGTACATCCTGCTACTGAAAAACACCAGCCAGTCTCTTATGAAATCCTGTGGCCTGAGGTTTCAGTCACAGAAGATAAAAGCTGTTAATTCTGCTTTATTTGAAGGTTTGTGCTTGGAGGAAACATTTCCAGGATCTTACATAAAGCTGAGAGCTTAAAACAAATACAGAAAAGAAAAACATAGGTATAGAATTTACTATTTAAATGAAATAACACCTATTATTTATTCACAATTTTCTTATCTGTATTTATTTTTTTTTTTTTAACCTGTCCCGTTTGGTTCTTTTGCCATCAGAATTATTGTCTAAAGGCGAAGAAAGATGCCCAACGGATTTACTTTACCAAATGGACCATCCCAGCCTTGCCGTAATGGTCCATTTGATTCACCTTTTATTGTTTATTTTATTTTCACTTGCTGAATACGGGACAGACTTAACTGGGGGAAAGAAAGGGGAGAAAGAAAGAGGGAAAGAAAAACAGCGGGGAAGAGGGACGGGGAAAAAGGGCAAAAAACCAAAAACCAACAGAATAAGCAGACAAAAAAATACATATATCGATCACCTGGATCACCTGTTGAGAAAGAAAGAGAAAGCAAGCAGAAGAAAACGAGAGTAATAAACAACATCACAATGATCTATGGGAATATGACAGTAAATACTAAATGTTAGACATTATTGTGCAGCGCGTAAGATCGACAGCGCACAGTGTGCTTTGAGGTAAGAGCCAAAAAGGGTGTAGTTTGTGTGTGATCACCCGTGTGTACACCTGTGAGCATGAACGCGCTTGTTTTTAAAAGGTTCCTTCATGTAATGATCTGCTAGAGGGTGTGGGGGCCACTGCCCCGTCCTCCAGGGCATGACGCAGGTATGGAGGAGATCAAAACTCCAGACGTCCAGAGGCCCCCAGAACACAAGAGACCAAGGAAGACCAACAGAGGGGCAGCCGCGCCACTATCCCAGAAAGAGCTGAGGAGAGTCCCAGATGAGGGGTCACTCAGCAGCCGCAGGAGCAGAAGCCAGGGGGGGGTTGCAGTGACGTGCCCGTGAGCTCCGCCGGCAGCCAGCTGTGCCTGAGTGACCGAGCCCCGGGCCGAGAGGCCGAGGGCACCCCGCCTCCGAAGTGGCCCGAGCGAGCCCCAGGCTCCAGGCCCCGATAAGCAGCCGCCAAGGAGTGAGCCGGTGTGTACCTGGGCGCCCACCCCCGGACACAGAGAACCACCAACGCACCGATGTCTGAGGGCGTCCACCACCGGCAGGGGAAGTGGTGGGGGAGATAGGCCTCCAAACCTTGGAGGGCCTGAGATGTCCCCAGAGAGGTGGCGTCTGATACCCAACCTGACATATAGACACAGACATACAGGCACACACAGATACAAACATCCATTCCCACCCTCATGCTCTCATAGGCAATTATTCCACACTCACCCAACGTGGAGACAGACATAAAGAGACGCTGTACACACAATCACTCTCCCCAAGCGTACTCTAAGAACCGGGTCTGGGTACCCTTGCCCCTGGAGGGGGAAGCTGCACCCAGACCCAGGTGGTGTTACCCTTTTCCCTGCGGTGGGGAGAAGCAGACCGCCCCGACTCCACAGCAGCAGGGAGGCCCCACATTCCAGACCCCAGTCGGACGGCCAACTCCTCCTCCTAGCCCCCCGCTCCAGCAGGCCGCAGAGAACGGGGGTGTGTGAAGACTCCAAACCTCCCTCCACCCGCTCATATGTAGTGTTGATGTATGTGTGTTCTAAGGTGCATTTAAAACCCAGGAGGGCATGGAGCTACCTGCCAGAGCAGCAGGTAAGCGCATAGCCCCTCCTGCTAGCCCTCAATGTCTACGTGTATTTAAAATTGAGAGGTGGGCAACGACGCCAGGGGTGAGGTGTACACCCTGATGGTAATTTGGATTTTGTGTGGCGTGCCCACCCCCAAGATCCTATATGTATGTGTAATGAGAGTGTGAGTAATGTGAATGTCTAAGTTGTGGGATAAAATTGAGGCAGAGGCAGCCAGAAGGGGACAGAGGGGGGGGGGTGCCTCCCCTGCACCCTGGTGACACACCCCTACCCCAAGGCCCTGCATGTGTGGGTGACTGTGGTGGAGCGAGAAGAGGGAGGCAGCTGGAGATGGGGAGGGAAGGAAGGGAGGGTCAAGTGACCCCTCCCTGGGGCCAGCTCCCCCGCTGACCCCAGTAGGCACCCCCATACTCTGCAACCCGCCAGGGAAAGGGGGGCCCAGGCCCATCCGGTCCGGGGCCCAGTGCAGCAGCGCCGCCCGGCCCCACAGAGCCCGGGACAGTCCACCTGACCCCACCACAGAGAAAACTACACCCACCCCATCATCCACTCATCTTCCAGACTACACAAGACAATAGACGCCCAGGCTGAGATCTTCCTCCACCTCTCCTGTATCTCCCCCTCCTGCAGAGAGAGTTCCCGAAGAGAGGAAAGCTCCTGCAAGATGTGACAACCTCCCCCACCAGCTGAAGAGCCCCCCAGGTGGCTCGATGCACCGGCGGCACCCTGCGCCAGGACCGGGCCCCCATACACCCACCCGCCCACAACCCCGGCAACACACCAACCAGGACCCAGGCCCCTGAGGCCCGGCCAGGGCCCCAGCCCAGAGACAGAACGCCCCCAGAACCTCACGCCCATCCCGGACCCACCCAGGGGCAGCCAGGCTACCAGGTCAGTAACCCACGTCCGTCAGCACAGACCCTCCCCTAGCCCTGCTGCACGCAGCCACGAGGAAACCGTCACCCAAGAGCCAACAGAGCCCCTAATTGGCCATGACCGCTACCCCGGGTTGAGCCCCCCAAGGAAGATGCTCCTGGGGAACCCCCCGATGCCCTAAGCCTGTCCCTACCCCCACACCTATCACAACAGTGAAGGTGGGACCAAACTATGACCCCCCCACCCCCACTAGGTGATGGAGCTGATCAAAGGAGCCCAGAGAAATTGATCTGATGTGGTGGCAGAGGCTGTATCAAGACTAATGTAATCTAATAGATAATTTCTATATTGGTTAGAATTAAGATTATTTTTATTTTTCCAGTTCATGAGGACTGTTTTCTTGGCTATGCATAGGGCAGTGAAAACCATATGGGCTATATTCTTTTCCGTAGTGACATTATCTAAGCTGCCCAACAAACACACTAAAGGGGAAGTTGGAATGTTACATTTCAGACACTTTGATAAGTCTTCACATATCTCGCGCCAAAACTTCTGAACTGGTGGACAGAACCAAAGAGCGTGGATATAATTGTCCGGTGAATTGGTTTGGCAGTGTGAGCAGTTGTTGGTAGACGTAAAGCCCATCTTGAACATCCGATGACCTGTATAGTGCACTCTATGTAGTATTTTGTATTGAATTAATTGAAGACTGGGATTTCTAATTAGATGAAAGGTTTTTGAGCAAATCTGAGACCAGAAGTTTTGGTCAAAGTTAACTGATAAATCCGCTTCCCATTTTGCAATAGGAAGTGATATTGATTCATCTATTTTAGAAAGCATTCTGTATATTTTGGACAGTAATTTGGGGGTTTTAAGAGTCAGAAATTGAACCACACTTGGTGGTGTTTGTAGTTCCTCTTGACCTGGTTTAAATCTCTTTTTTACTATGGATTTAATTTGCTGATATTCTAAAAATCTTTTCTTGCTGATCCCATATTGTGTAACTAGTCTGTCAAATGAAATAAATTCTGTTCCTTCTAGTATATGTTCTAAATATTTGATTCCTTTACCACTCCAATCTGAAAAGTTTATCATATTATTGTTTTGTAATATGTCAGGGTTGTTCCAGATAGGTGTACGTTTGCATGGGATTAATGAAGACTCTGTCAGCTTCAGAAACTCCCACCATGCTGTCAGAGAAGAGCTGATGTTGATGCTTTTGAAGCATTCATGTCGTTGGATGTTTGAGCTGATAAATGGTAGATTTGAAATCTCTAGATTATTGCAAAGTGCTTGTTCTACATCTAGCCAAGGTTCATCTAAGAGGGTATGTTTTTGCCATCCTGAGATGAACTGAAGCCTGTTGGCTAAGAAGTAGTGCTGAAAGTTAGGTAGTTCTAATCCTCCTTTATCCTTGGTCTTTTGTAGTGTTTTTAAGCTTATACGTGGGGGCTTATTTTTCCAAAGGAATTTGGACATATATGAATCTAGAGATCTGAACCAATCTTGCGGCGGTTTAGTTGGGATCATTGAGAATAAATAATTTATTTTTGGTAATACCATCATTTTTATAGCGGCAACCCTTCCCATGAGTGATATGGGTAGACATTTCCACCTGGCCAGATCACCTTCTACTTTCTTTAAAAGTGGGATATGGTTTAATTTAGTTAGATCTGCAAGCTTGGGAGAAACATTAATACCTAAATATTTTATATTTCCCGATTGCAGTGGAGTAGAAGAGGAATTATGGAAGGAGCAATTAATCGGAAGGACTGTAGATTTTGACCAGTTAATTGAGTAATCTGATATTCTTGCAAAAGAGTTTATCAGTTCAATCACCCCAGAGATATTGGTTTGTGAATTTTGGAGAAAGAGTAACACATCATCCGCATAAAGGCTGATTTTATGTTCCATGTTCTTGCATTTTATGCCCTTAATTACTGAATTCTGTCTAATTGCTGCTGCTAGTGGTTCGATAAAAATTGCAAATAGTGAAGGGGAGAGTGGGCATCCCTGCCTGGTGCCCCTCAGGAGACAGAAGCTGGAGGATGTCTGGTCATTTGTTCTGACACAAGCTGTTGGGGAATTATATAATATTTTTAACCAGTTGATGAAAGAAGATCCAAAACCAAATTTGTTTAAAGTTGTAAATAGAAATTTCCAGTTAACTCTGTCAAACGCTTTTTCTGCATCTAAAGATAATATTGTAGTTTCAAGGTTTTTACTGTATGAGTAGTCTATCAAATTAAGTAATCTACGTGTATTTGTTGATGAGTGCCTACCTTTTATGAATCCAGTTTGGTCAGGATGAATTAAGAGGGGGGTTATTTTCTCTAGTCTCTTCGAGAGAGCTTTGCAGATAATTTTGAGGTCTACATTTATAAGGGATATTGGACGATAGCTTGAGGGATATACAGGGTCTTTGCCTGGTTTTAGCAGGAGATTAATGTTTGCAGAATTCATATTTGATGGAAGTCTGCCATTTTCTTTGATTTCCAACAACGTTCTGTAAAAAACTGGTGCTAGAATCGTCCAGAATTCTTTGTAGAATTCTGCAGGAAAGCCGTCTGGACCTGGAGCCTTATTATTGGGCATACTTATCAGGGCTTCCTGGAGTTCACCTAATGTCAGTGGCGAATCCAGTGCAATTGCTTGAGAGTCTGATAATTTTGGGAGAGTTTTTTTCTTTCTTTATTTTTAGCTGGTTTGCTAGAAATTGACCAGATTTATTACTATGTTCATAATTTTGTAAGCGTAGTCTTTGTACTTTGTACTCACAGAAAATGTTACTGAGCTAATAAAAGAGAAAAAGAGAAATCTCAGATCTCAGAGAAAATAAAAAAATAAAAGAAACAGTTATTGATCTACAAGCCCGTAGCATGCGTGATAATCTGGTATTTTCTGGTATTCCAGAAGCCGCTGGAGAGGACGCGGAGACCACGGTAAAAAGCTTCATCAAAACCCACCTGAAGCTGCCGGAGGACACGGTGAAGAACATCGTCTTCGATAGGGTGCATCGCCTCGGCCCTATTCGACCTGCGGCTGGGAGACCACGTCCTATCGTGGCCAAATTCGGCCACTTCAAACAAAAGGAACATGTGAAAAGCCGCGGCAGGGAATTAAAAGGAACGGACTTCAGCGTGAACGATCAGTTCCCCAAAGAGATCCTGGAACGACGCAGGGTCCTCTTCCCAATCCGACGCGGCTTCATCCAGAAGGGCTCCCGCGCTGTCATCGCTGTGGACCGGCTGTACGTGGACGGACAGCTCCACCGCGACCCCGACATCACTCCGTGGCTGTATTAACCTCACACCAGATAAGAATCCGCTACACCCTTTCCCCATCCACTCACACTAATTTGCATTAACATCTGTCTAACTTAGTAGTATTAAATCGCATCTTAAGTGTGATATCATAGCAGAATTAACACAGTCACTCTCCGTCAATGGTTTAACCAACTCAAAAAACTACAGGCAGATGTTGTCCTCTTACAAGAGACCCACAGACCTCTTAGAGGTTCGAATGAACTTAAAACACCTGAGTTTCCTAATGTGTTCTCAGCTTGTTATAATTCTAGACAAAGGGGAGTAGCAATTTTAATACATAAAAATATTAATTTCACAGTACTTGATACAGTTATAGATCCAGAGGGCAGATTCTTAATCATTAAACTATCTATACTTGATAAAAAGTTATGTATTGTAAGTGTATATGGTCCAAATGTTGACGATCCCTCATTCTTTCACGGTTTTTTCAGTGCACTCTCTGAACACTTAGATGGCACACTTGTTCTTGGAGGCGACCTCAACCTTGGACTAAATGAAGAAATGGATAGGCTCAATACAGCAGGAACTCAGCGTAATTGGCAGTCCACAAATATAATCAAACAGTATATGAGCGACTTTGGTCTTTGCGATGCATGGCGCTCCCTTCACCCCACCAGTAAGGAATATACTTTTTTCTCACATGTTCATCACTTCTACTCTCGTCTGGATTATTTTTTGGTCAGCAGCTCACTGCTGAGTGACATTTCAGACACTGAGATTCACCCTATAGCTATCAGCGATCATGCTCCTGTATCTTTAACACTAATGCAGAGGAATAATTCCACACAAAGTAAAAACTGGAGATTTAATACATCACTGCTTAAAGATGAAGACTTTATTAAATATTTTAAAAAAGAGTGGACTTCATATTTAGACTTTAATGACATTCCTGGAACATCAGCTTCTGTTCTATGGGAAGCAGGGAAAGCTGTGATGAGAGGTAAAATAATTTATTTCTCATCACATAAAAAGAAAGAAGAAAACAAAAATATTCAGGAATTAGAAAAAACCATCAAATCACTAGAAGAAGCCTACGTGTCCTCTGATTTTTTTTTTTCTTATAATGCAGTGATGTAACTATCTAGTTTAAATAATAAACCTCCACTCTTCAAACAGTTCTCAGTCACACCCAATGAAAAGTGCACTGTTTCTTTCATTGAAAATGCAATTTATTATCGCAAAATGGGAATGTTTAGAGAATCCACATCTCTTTTTGGGGACACGCTTATGCATTGTCATAATCTGAACTGCTTTCTGAAGTGCTGTTTATCTCTGAATTTTATCATCGCTCCCCGGGGTTTTCATGAGTCCTGGGATTCTGGAAGATCCGAGGTATTCAGCTGTATCTCAGTTTAGCTTCCTGCTCAGTTCCCACAACCTGAATTACAGGCTTTTGGTCCCCCACCCACGCGCGCGGCCCCGGCCCCAAAACCCAAAAAAAGTTTTTTTTTAAAAAAAAATTTTGAGGTTTGCATACCATACGAAAAATGGCTACTTTTTTTTTTTAAAGTTCTTCAGCCTCAAATTCATCACAAATGTCTCCTGCTTGGACAAAAACACACACACACACACACACAAACACATTAATTTACATAACACCCCGCTGTGATCACATTTTGTCACTTAAAATTCTATTGGAATAATAAAAATTGTGTTTATTTTAAATAAAATGTATGACAAATACAAAAAAGATAAAGGCACATTAAAAAAATGCCCCTAACCTTATTGAAAATGAAAAAAAGGGTGCCAATCTGTTCCCCTTCCCTACTCAAGGTGATCCCTCCAAGGAAAGGTGGAAGCTGCTCTGAAGTGGTCCCACCTCTCCAAATAAAACAGAATGAATAAAAGCACCCAAATGAGCAAAATTATAGCCTAAAACAAATGATATGTAAAAGCTTTCAGTTTAGTCAATTTTAAAATTGAATTTTAAACCCTTAACCCTATATAACTTTTTTTTTGAGGTAACATCTGTAAATGTAATGTTGGGGATTTCAGTGACAGGTGAGAACAAATCTTTCACCATCAGGGGCCCTTTACAGGCCCCTCAAAAATTTTAAAAGATCAACAGGGTTTTAATGGGTCTCTTGAATACCAAGCATCTTTTTGGCACCTCAGCCTTGCGTGACCTCGGGGCCCCCATCGATCATAAAATCTTCCCTCTGGCAGGACTAGGAGTTGGCCTGGGATTTGAAAATAAATCAGGTGCAGACTCCACATAAGACCCAAAAAGGGATCCTGAGAGGAATGGGGGATGTGTTTTGGATCCAAGTAGAAGGAGTAAAACTTGGCCCCCAGGGATTTTAGAGATGGTGGCACGTTTTCTAGCGTTTTAAAAGGCCCTGTATTTCTTCTGTATACAGTGATCGCCTTAGCTAAAGTATGTGAAAAGACTTGATTTTGTCCTTTCCTTGGAGGGGCTTTTTTTTAAATCCTTTTTTGATATATATGGATTGAAAAATATCACTTTAACATTTTTAGATAATTGATTAATTTGTGAACGGATTGGAAAAAAAACCACTGAAGTGCAGCCCGAAATTTCCCCTTAAATGATGAACCTGCTGTCTGGAGGCTTGCAGTGTGTCAATTTGTATTTGTAGAATGCCTGACTGAAGAATTTGCTTCACTTGTGTAAGGTTGCTAATCAAAAGATTCAAGGATATATCAAATAAAAATGTAACTAATTTAAAAAATGACTGAACTAGCATTCGTTATGTAACACTGTTAATCAAATCCTTTTTTTTTTACTGTGAATTATGAAAAAATTTTAGTCTCCCCCAGTGTGTTAGCTGAAAATAACATACAGTCTCTTTTAGTTCCCAAAAGCCACCATTGATATGTTAATATTATTCAAAATTCATTTTTAATTGGCATTTTTTTTTTCCGGATTATACTTAAACCATTTTCAGTTCAATTGATTTAAATTAGGTTAATGTATATAATCCCAATTTCACAACCCTTATAAAAAAACATTTTGTGGCAGGGGAAGGAAAAACTATCTTCAACAGGAAGAACCAGGCTCGGGGAGGGCAGCCATCTGTCACAACGGGTTTGGGAACATGAAAAAAAAAGAAAGAAAGAAAACAAAAAAAAAGCTCAGAAAAAGTGTGTTTGCACATGTTTTTTGCATTTAAAAACTCAAAAAAAACAAGCCCCCCCCCAGCCAGTCGTGGCAAAATGGCTGCCCTATGGTTGAGAGGCTGGGTTTTGCCAGTTAAAAGGTACCTGCTCTTATGTGTGCAAAAATAAAAAATAAACCCAGACCCTGTAAAGACTTCAAACCACTGGGGAAAGTCACTAATAAACAGTTGTACTGTATTATACTATACTGTCATAGAGCAAGCTCAAAATATATAGCAGACTCTAACTCAGGACTAGGCAGTGAATAATTAGTGCAAATAAATCTTTATTTTGGGACAAGCAGCACAAATTTTGAAACACTGAAGTATTTACATGAGGAAATTTCTGGGAGAGAGAACAACAGAGGAGGGTGAGTCTCTGGAGCATCCACTATCCAGGATGAACAAAAAAAAAAAACCTCCATGATTACATCAGGAAGCTGTAAACAACTGATAATGTGTTTCATGAATACCTCAGGCAGCAGAAAAAAAGGCAAGAACAGAACTTTTGGAAGAACTTTTTACCATCTACTACCAGCAGGAGAAGAAGTGGCTGGAGAAAGCTGGGCGAAAAAACTTTAAAGAGTTTCCCTGTAATGCAACTCAGGGTTGGGAAAAAATAACACACTCAGACAGGTTTCAAAAATTGGCACACGGGGGAGTAAGGAGACTCACCACTGGAG
Source organism: Oreochromis grahami (assembly GCA_029532605.1). NCBI lineage: Eukaryota > Metazoa > Chordata > Actinopteri > Cichliformes > Cichlidae > Oreochromis > Oreochromis grahami. Next base: position 242 of record JAQSNX010006134.1, on the reverse strand, counting down.
CAGTTGTCAGCCTTCATTTTCTCAAGCATGTTTGCGTTTTAGAAACATGCAGGAAGAGTAAAATACAAGGTGCAGACTTTCCGTTGAGCTTAAAAGTAACTTTCTAGTGAAAAAGAGCAAACACATCTAGAAAAACCCTTAAAAAAAATTCTTCTAAACATAAACATAATAAAATCTTTCAACAACAGCACAGAGGCACTAACTTAGTAGCACAGGAACAAGCTCTGACACAAGTCCACAGA